>PVLA01000111.1:600000-813718 GCA_004027455.1 Hydrochoerus hydrochaeris
AAAAAAGTTATTTATTACAATAGACAAAGAAAAACATAATAATCTCAACAAACAGAAATTCATAGTGAGAAGTTAGAAACAAGTCCAAATACTTTAATATTTATCATAAAAGTTTATCAGCCAAAAGACACAATTTTTCAGATAAATTTTAGAAATCTAACCAAGAGTCATTTACAGGAAATTAATATAAAGTATAATTATGAAAAACTAGAAAGGTATATATCAGGCAAATGCTAAGACAAAAATAACCTGGTCATATCAATTTTAGTCACGAGCAAAATAGACCTTGAACCAAAATAATCTTTAAATGTGTTTATTAAATAATACAAAAATGCCATTTTCTAGAAAAATATAGTTCTAACTACTTTTGCTCTTAATAAAGTACTGTTAAACTACATGGAGAAATTGATAAATCTATTAGCATAGTAGAAAAAGTAAATTTCTCCCTGAAGTTTTTGAAAGATCTATTTTAGATTAAACTGCAAATTAACAGACAACTACAACATTAAAAACTGACTTACAAATGAATAGAGAAGCTGAATAATGCAATATTTATTCAGAAATTTGAGGCAGTAATCCAAAATCCATATATAATGAATCTGTATATATTGATGAAAAAATCATTAAGAGCAGATCATTTTATAGAATAATTTTAGTAAACTTTCAAGGAGTGAATTACTCCAATCTATAAGATTTCTCAAGGATAAACCGAATTCTCAATTATTCTGTGGTACCTTGTAAAGGAAATTTATAAGACTATTTTATTAAAAAAGATAAAAACCTGTTGAACAAAAGCCTAACAAAATAATGACAATCTAAAACTCTCTCTGTGTAAGCACAGGGATAAAAACCAAGACTAATTTATTCTCTATCTGGAATTTAAGGACAGCTTAATTCTAAAAAATTTATAAATGTTTTTCAACTGGTTAACAGATTAAATAAGGATAAAACATACAAATAACTTATTTAATGAATATAAATAATTGGTAATCTTTTAATGTCAATATATAGAGTCTGCTGAAAAAATATATATTTCTGGAAAACAAAAATAATGTATAAATATTTTAATACTAAATTTATTGAGACATGAGATCCACACAAGTTACCTTTGGCATCTACAATTACAAGAGGTGTTCAAAGTAGTGGTCATGAGCTTCCAGACATTTATTATGGTAAACTGCTGAAGTGTGCATACATTTTTTTTTACAGATTCTGTATATTTAATTAAACAAGGCTTTGCATAAAGTATTCAGGAGCATTCTACCTTTCACTTGCTGTACATTTAAAATCTCTAAGGGCATACTGATCTCTGGAATACTACAGTCTCTAATCTGGGGGGAAAAATCCACTGCAATGCACATTTTTTAATAATAGCATGCAGTTAATAATTACCTAATAGTGGTATTCATTAATAATATGCATATGACAATTGGGAAATTGTTACAGGCATTTATTTTAAAATCAGAACTATCACACATCTGCTATCCCAGTACTCTGGGAGGCTGAAGCAAGAGAATCATAAATTTAAGCCCAGCCCAGGTGAATTTGTTACAGTGAGATCCTGACTCAAAAGTTAAAAAATAAAATAAATTTTAAAAATCAGAAATAGGTAGACCCATTTATTATCACTTTCACTATTTATTTTACTATAAAACATACCTAGCACCAAAAGAAAGGATCAAGAACATGAAGTAAAAAATGTAATTATTTGCAGATAATATAATTAGTTAAAATTTCCAAAATAAACTTCAGAAAGCATTATTCATAATAATAGAGATCAACAAGGTGGCTGGATACAACGTCCACATGTAAAGATTAAGTACAATTTTATACAAAATGCAAAACGCATAAGTTATAATTTAAAATATTACCAGGTTAGGAGTATAGCTCAGAGGTAGAGCTAGTATGCATGGGGCCATGGGTTTGATCTCCAGATTTTGCATAATAATAATAAAAATGATAATGATAATAATTCCAATTATATTATTGATAAGACAACAAATTTTCCAGGAATACACCTAATCAATGCAAATCCTGATCAAGAAAATGACAAAATTTCACTAGAAGAATTTACAGATTGCTCAAATAAATGAAAAAATACCCAATATTCATACTTGTGATATATGAAAAATAACAGTTTTCCCCAGTTAACTTATAAATTAATTGGAACATCAGTTAATCTTATGATATTGTTGTTCATGAAATATACTGCAGTTTTTCTCTAAAATTATACAGGAAACAAAAAGAAGTCTTGTCAACATGTATCTAAAAAAGAAAAAACAAGACTGGAATATGGACAATCTGCAATATAGTAACAATAACATTACAGGAATCAAATGGTTGTAAAATAGACAATGAGAAATATAAATCTTCAGTGTAAGAGACTATTCCTAAACAGACTCACACATGTAAGGAATATTACCGTTGTTAGAGATAGCATGGTACAACAGTGTAGAAAACAGAACCGTGAAAAATAGCAGTGCAATTGTGTTCTTACATCATGGCTTAAAGTCAACTCGAGATATATTAAAGATTTAAATGCTAAAAGCAAAACTTTCAAATGTTTTTAAAAATATATATTCAGCTTTAATTTAGCCTTTTAATAAGTTAAATAGTTCTAAACATAAAGGCAAAGATGGATACAGTAAGCTACAAGGAAACTGAAAACATCTGTTCAACAAAACAAATATTTTAAAAGGCCAAAGAACAACAATGCAATAATTTCACCATACAATATCCAATACTTAATAATTATTATAGATAATAAACTAAATTCCTACGAATGAATTTTTAAAAAGACAAACAACTTAGTAGAACAATGAGAAAAATTGGAATATTTCTCCCAAAAGTAAATACATAAAGCCAATACAAATATGAAGTTTTCAGAGTCTTTGCAATTGGGGAAGCTCACAGCAAGACCGTTGATTTACCTTTTTCTCTAACATTTTTTCACATCAATCTTCATAACATGAAAATTCAGTTGTCACTCATTGTGATCTTCCTATTGCAAGGCTCAGCATACAAAAAGCATGCAATAAATGTCAATCACCAGTGTCAGTGGTCAATCACCTGCTAGGCACTGGCTGCCCTCCCGACACTGAGGGTGCTCATTCTCCTTCCCGTGGTGCGGGGACTGGGGCAAGGTGTGCCTAAGAATATAATTAGGGTTCTTCAATAAGGGCTATGTATAAGCCTTCAAATAAAAGGAATTTTCCTGGGTGTTAAAGGAAACAAAATGATCTCCCTTAAAAAGTAACCCGTTCTCAAAAACCAAAGCCTCTGTATCTGTGGGACCCAACTTCCTCCCTTTCATCCCTTTTCAGTGATTAGCATCAGAATACAAAGACTAAGAGAAAAAAAAACCCACAAAAATAGCAGTGCTCTTGCTCTTTATCAACATAAGAATTAAAACAAAGACGATTTGTTTGGGAAAACAAGCAATAGAACATGATGGATACATGTGGCAATTAGTACTTAAGTTAACTTGTCCAAGCCCTTGTCTTTTTCTTCAAGTACTCTAAGAATTCAGAGTGATCTGTACAGAAGGTCTTCCTTGGTGGACATATTTTCACCATAGACATAAGAAGACACAAGTCTTACTGGCACACAAGTCATTGTCCTTACCAAAGTTTCTGACAAAGTAATAAAAAGTAATAGTACTAGTGAGTGAATTGTTTTATAGATAGCTGGCAGGACAATTTCCTTACTTCATCAATCTGCAACTAATTTAACAGCAAAAATTAGCTGTCTAAGTGTCCAGGTAAAGTAACTAATTACTCCAACAGCTATGTGAATGCAGTTAAAGTCCCTCTAGTGAATAAAATTTCATGTTAGCTAAGATATGACATTTTGAAAGAAGCTTAGGTACTTCCTTAATAAACACCATAAAAATAAATAGAACAAAATGGAGTAAGACACCCTAACATATTTTTAAATGTGGTGTTTCTCATCATGGGAGTGAAGAATAAATTCTGTATCTTTTTTGCACACAGCCAAATGTGCTATGAAATATTATTGATGTACTTGACAAATTCCCAAGTATAGCATCAGTCTTGCTAAAATACCCGCTGGCACAATATTGCACTTCCAAATTTAGCACTGAGGCTCACAGCACTTTTCTTCTTGGTCTCGCAAAAAATGACCAGCCAAAATTTCACTGCATACATTCCAAAAGATGATGTATCTATTTTTTTCCTTTCAGAAAATAAATTCTCTGAGTGTGAAACCCACACACTCAGATGCAACCTTTAACCTTCTCAGACTCAAGATAGGGAAAAAACAGGTATGTGGCTATTATCCAGTTTGTTTTAAAATAATTATGCTATCTGGAGATATCAAAAGTGAAATGAAATTTCACTTGAGAAAAATCAAATATGGATATATAGACTGTAATAGAAATTTAGAAATTAAAATATTTTTGTTAGTTTTATGTAATAAAGTGCACTATTCCTTTATCTAATGCAATGACTTACAATTTCTTCTTCTTCTAAATGTTTTACAAAGGGGAAGACTGATTAGAGATCAGTATCTGGACAGCATAATTTTAGACTACTTTTAAGAATAAAGTCATTAAAATGTAACTGAAATTAAAACTAAAACATTTATGTATTAAACATTGCTTAATAGAATAGCAATGTAGATTTTTTTTTTTGAAAGAGAGTCTTACAACCTAGATTTCTAAAGTAAATCACACAAAAGAAAAAATAATGAATTGGGGAATCCATGGACATTTGAATGTCAGCCTCTCGGTTTTTCCAATCAAATACAAACGTGGTTCTGGCTTCCTGCTTCCATTTCAGCATCTACATTGTCATGCTCATTTTTAAAAATAGCAACATTATGCTGTGCCAAGAAGCAAGGGCAATGCCAAACCTACAAAAATCCACAAAAGCAAGTTTAAGAGGGAACTAAATTTCTTGAAAATGTCAAAAGCTGTCTGAAGAGTAGTAATTAGAAAATAATCTCCACAAAATCTTCCACTGCTTTGCTCTTAAGATCTAAACTACCCTGAAGCTAATGTGACCAAGACACAGAAGGTTTATATAGCTGAACACAAACCCTCCATCTTTACTCACATATTCTAACAAATGGTGCCCTATGGCCGGAGGTAGAGTTTTTCACCTAAGTGTAATGCGTATGCCTTGGGTGTGTAACCAAGGTGATTTTAGGCATGCAATCAAAGACTGTTCAAAACTAGGAGCTCTGAGAAGACCACTGACTGATGTGTTCCCTCACATTGCCTCAGGGGGCTCCTGAGACTCCAGCACCGCGTGGACACTGGACCCAGGGGAACTTTCCGAACCCCAGGCAGGTTTTTAAGTTCTTTGAGAGCTGTAGCTGTCAGCATACAACACCACTGGCCTGAACTACCACCCCAAAGCATATCAGGAAAATTCCTACCCAGAAATAGCAAGAATATGAAATTTTTAACTTATCAAAGAATTCTTACAAAGGTCAACTTCCTTGTGAAGTTAGTTTGAAATTTTTACATTTACATTAGCATAAAGGTATCATAATTCCTACATGAATTTTCATTCAATGAGTGGATGCTATGTGCTTGGTACCATGCTTTATATAAATTATTTCACTTCAGCCATCACAGCAGTCCTCCTTCATTTTAAAAAGCTGGAGTGTGGAGTGGTTAAAGTATTTTCTCGAGTCTATGTAACTAGTGAGTAGCAGAATCAGAATTCCAAACCAATCTCTGTAGTTGAAAAAATTTAAAAAAATACTCGGTTTCCTATTTTATTTGTCTATGGTATAAAATGAGATTTTTATTGCTAAGTTTCAATGGACATATTTTAGTCCACATAATTTTACTTAGTATTAGTGATTTAATTGCATAATACTTGTGTCCTGGGCATATATCTGACTAATAGATGCTAATAGGGATTTATCATTCATTGTGGACTAAATTGTGTCTTCAGCAAACAAATCCTTGTGTTGAAGCCCCAACACTCACTGGGACTGCATGAGATCTTGAAGAAAGAATAAGGCTAACCCATGTCTTTGGGGAGGGCCCTAATCTACTAGAAGTGTTAGGACTGGTGCACTTATAAAAAGAGGAAAACATATCTCTCTCTTCCCTCTGTCTCTCTGTCTCTCTGTCTCTATCTTTGCTCTCTCTCTCTCTCTCCTCCCCTCCCCCCTCTCTGTGTCTCTTTCTCTCCACCCGTGTGTGTGTGTGTGTGTGTGTGTGTGTGTGTGTCTTTCTCTTTCTCCCAGACCATACACAAATGAGATACGCTGTGAGAACATAGAAGTTATGAAACCCGGAAAAGGAGGCATTGCCACAAACCAACCTTGCTGGTATCTTGATATTGAGCTTTAGCTTCCTAAACTATGAAAAAATAAATGTTTGCTGTTGAAGCCACCCTGTCTGTGATATTTTCTATGATAACCCAAACTGAATAATCTGTCCCTAAGAAGCTGCAGGAACTCGACAACTTCTGAGGACACTGTTGCACAAAACTGAGAAAGAAAAGCTTTGCCTCCATGCAGAGCTGAGAGCCATCTCAAGAATCCCACATCTGGTATTCATGTCCTTAAAACAGGACTGGAAAAGATGAGTTTCTCTTTCTGATCAACTTGAACTTCTTTCTGGTCCATGTCTTGATTACATTGTCTGAGGTTGTCAATGCAAAGATAATTTTGATTTTAAAGATTTTTGGTGGATTCTTTCTTAGAACAGAGACTTCTGTCACAGAAAAATAAGCTGCTCAGTTAGGAATACTCCAACTAATAGTATATATTCATTTTTTTAATTTAAAAAACTCTGGTGAGATAGTTTTCCATAGGACATTTCATTATTTAAATATGAATGTAAACCAACCAGTGGGTTAGTCACACTGTCCAACTTTCAACTGTTTACAGAGGCCCAGGATATTTACAAATGCTACTGTTAGGTAGTAAAGTTCTTCTAGCACATATTCCACAGTCCAAGAAAGAGGGTACAATGGGGTTCTTGTATAAAAATTATTAAAAATGGACAATGGCAATTTTCCTGAGAAGATTTGTTCTTGAAATCAGTTTTCTTCAATAATTAGGAACATAAAAATGGGATGTGTTTGTAAAAGAAACATAAGAATATCTAAGTTAACATTGTTTTTTTAAAATTACTTTTAGTCTGAGCGTGTGAGAGTTGAATTCCAGCACATAGGGAAGCCTGGGAATGTCACTCCCAGGCAGTAAGACCATGTCCCACAACTGAAATCACTGGAGGATGCACAGGATTCCCCACAGGCCTAACTGGGCCATGCCTAGCAAACTCCAAGTGGCTAGCAGTTGCCTGAAGTCTGCCCCAGGAACCAAAAGTGGGATACAGGATTCCGAGCACATGGGGAAATCTTTGAAACATCGATCAAAACCTGGAAATATAAGAAAATGACAAAACAAAAGAGCAAAATGCAATCTCAAACTTCCAGCCCAACCCAAGCAAGCCTAGGAGACATGGACACAGAAGAAAATATAAGCCATGCACCTGAAATTCCTGAAATGATATCAACTGAAGTAAAGAAACAACTCTGGGAAGCTATGAAAGAACTCAGATCAGAAATAATCTCCCAGGTAAAATAAGAAATGATAAATGTAGTGAAAGAAATGCTGAACACATCTAAAGAAGACATAGTTTAAAAAATTAGAGGAACAATGCAAAAAAGATGGAAACTCTGAACAATATAAGAAACATCAGAATGCATGAAGCAGATTCAAAGAGATATACAGGAAATCAAAAATTCCATTGAAGGTTGTCAAAACCATCTCAACAAAAGTGAAAATAGATTCTCACTGCTTGAGTGTCCACTTTGTGTGCTTTAATTCTGTAACTTGAATAACTATTTCTAAAAGAACAATATGTAATTTATCAACTAGTGATTTCTTACTGTGTAGCTTCTTTTCTTGAAACTCTGTAATATTTCTACCTTTTTCCTTTTTTTCTCTTTAAATAAAAAAAAGAAAGTGAAGATAGAATTTCAGACCTTGAAAACAAGATTGCAGCTATTGAACAGGAAAGGAAAGACCTTTTAAAAATAACCAGGAAGCAGGAAATAACAATTCAATAACTGCAAGATGTTGCAAAGAAAAATAACATAAGATTGATAGGTATAAATGAAAAAGAAAGTGACAACACAAATGATATCAAAGGGCTATTTACAGAAGTAATAGCTGAAAATTTCCAAAACATGAGAATGGAAACTGACATACAGATCAATGAAGCATATAAAACTCCAAATAACCATAACCAAAATAAAGCTACACCCAAACATATAATGATCAACATCACAGAAACCTAACATAAGAACAGAATATTAAAATCTGCTAGAGAGAAGAGACAGATCACCTATAAAGGAAAGCCTATCAGAATCACAGCAGACTTCTCAACACAAACAGTGAAGTCAAGAAGAGCATGGAGTGAAGTGTTTCAGATCCTAAAAGAAAATGACTTCCAACTCAGACTGATGTACCTGCAAAACTGTCCTTCAAAATGGATGGAGAAATAGGATACTTCCATGACCAAGAACAGCAGAACTTCATGATCACCAAACTAATCCAGCAACACATTCTAGACAGACATAGGAAAAAGTTACTAAGCAAGGCAAACAATTAAACAGAATGGAAAGGTAAAGAATCAATAGTAGAAAAATAACATGTCAAAAGTAAATCAATATATATTCAGTTATAACCATTAATGTAGATGGTCTTAATTCACCAATTAAAAAGAACAGATTTGCAGAATGGATCAAGAAACAACATCCAACCACATGCTATATACAAGAAATCCATCTAACCCAAAAGGAAAATCATAGACTGAAAGTCAAAGGATGGAAAACTATACTCCATGCAACAGGATCCCAAAAAACAGCAGGGGTAGCTATTCTGTTTGCAGACAATGTGAACTTCAAACCAAGAATGATCCAAAGAGATAAAGAAGATCACTACATACTAGTTAGGGGAAAACTTCAAGAGGAAGAGATAACAGTCCTAAATATATATGCACCAAACTTGGAAGCACCCAGCTATACAAAACAAATATTAACAGAAATGAAAACTCAAGTAAGCAATAACACAATTATAACAGGAGACCTTAACACACCATTGACTCAAAGGTACAGATCAACTAGACAGAAAATCAGCAAAAAAATAACAGAACTGTATCATACCTGTGAAAAAATGGACTTGGTGGATGTATACAGAGTGTTCCACCCAACAACATCAGAATATACATTCTTCTCAGCAGCACATGGAATGTCCTCTAAAATAGACCATATACTACCCCCACAGAACATGCTTAAGTAAATGCAAAAGAATTGAAATTGTCCCATGCATGTTATCAAATTGTAGTGTCATGAAACAAGAAATTAATGCAAAAGAAACTGCAAACCACCCACAAACACATGGAAACTGAACAATACACTCCTGAGCAATTAGTGGGTCACAGAGGAAATTAACAAAGAAATTAAACAATATCTACAAGCAAACAAAAATACGAATACTTATTACTGGAACTTGTGGGACACAATGAAAGCAATCCTCAGAGGAAAATTTATTGCAGTGAATTCCCACATCAGGTAAACAGAATGAACACAACCTGACGCTACACCTCAAACATCTAGAAAAAGAAGAGCAAATCAAGCCAAAGTCAAAAAAAGGGAGGAAATTATAAAGGTCAGAGCAGAAATCAATGCAATAGAGACTAAGAAAACAGTACAAAGAACCAATGAATCAAAGAGTTGGTTCTTTGAAAGAATAATTAAAATTGATAAGCCCCTAGTCAACCTTATTTAAAAAAGGAAAGAAGAAACTCAAATTCATGCAATAAGGAATGAAAAGGGTGAAATCACTACAGATCCTGTAGAAATACAGATCATCAATACCTATTTCTAAAACCTCTACTCTCATAGGCTTGATAACACAGAAAGAATGGACAGATTCCAAGAAATACATGAATTACCAAAGCTGGTTCAAGAAGATGTAAAACTGCTGAATAACCCAATTTCAATTAAAGAAATTGAAAATGTAATTAAATCCTTATCAACAAAGAAAAGCCCAGGCCCAGACAGATTCACTGTGGAATTCTACAAGAAATTCAAAGAAGATTTAATGCTAGCACTATTCAAACTCTTCAATGAAATTGGAAGAGAAGCAATTCTCCCTAACTCATTCCTGAAAGCAAATATTACTCTAATACCAAAGCCTGAGAAAGACCCAACCAAAAAAGAGAACTACAGGCAAATTTCCCTAGTGAACATAGATGCAAAAATCCTCAATAAAATATTGGCAAACAGAATGCAGCAAATCATCAAACCATGAGTAAGTGGGATTCAACCCAGGAATGCAGGGATGGTTCAACAAATGCAAATCAATAAATATAATCCACCATATCAATAGAGCCAAAAATAAGAACCACATGATCATTTCTGTAGATGCAGAAAAAGCTTTTGATAAGGTCCAACATTTATTCATGATCAGAACTTTACAGAAAATTGAAATAGATGCTCTTTACCTCAATATGATAGAAGCCATCTATGACAAACCAACAGCCAGGCCATCATATTAAACAGCCAAAAATTGAAAGCCTTTACCCTAAAATCAGGAATAAGATAAGTATGTTCATTATCACCACACCTATTCAATATAGTGCTGGAAATACTATCCAGAGCAATTAGACAAGAGAGAGAAATAAAAGGAGTAAGGATAGGAAAAAAAGAATTAAATTATCATGATTTGCAGATGACATGATACTCTACATACAAGACCCCCAAAACTCCATTGAAAGACTCCTAGGTATAATAAATGAATTCAGTAATGTAGCTGGATACAAAGTCAACACTCAAAAATCAATGGCATTCCTATACACTAACAACAAAATCACTGGAGAGAAATAAGAGAAGCCATACCCTTCACAATAGCATCCAAAAAAATGAAATACTTGGAAATCAATCTAACAAAAGAAGTAAAAGATCTATTCAGGGAAAGTTACAATATCCTTAAAAAGAAATTGAAGAGGACCTCAGAAAATGAAAAGACATCACTTGTTCATGGATAGGAAGAACAAACATTGTGAAAATAGCCATTCTCCCAAAATTAATATGCAGATTTAATGCAATCTCAATTAAAATGCTACTAGCATACCTCACAGATCTAGAGAAATCACTCCTAAAATTCATCTGGAACCAGAAGAGACCTAGACTAGCAAAGGCAATTCTAAGCAACAAGGGCACAGCAGGAGGCATCACAATCCCTGACTTGAATTTATACTACAAAGCTACTGTAGTAAAATTAGCATGGTACTGGAATAAAAACAGATTTGAAGATCAATGGAATAGATTAAAATATACAACTATAACTACAAACACACTCAGCCACCTTATCTTTGATAAAGCGGCCAAACATGTCCACTGGACGAAAGATAGTCTGTTTAATAAATGGTCCTGAAAAAACTGTCTATCCATATGCCCAAAACTAAAACTAGACCCATGCCTATCACCATGTACTAAACTAAAATCTAAATGGATCAAAGATCTAAACATTAAAATAGAAACACTAAATTTGTTGGAAGAAAAAGTAGGTAGAAATCTTGAAGACATAGGGGTAGGTAGATAATTCATGAACAAGAATCAAACTGCACGGGAAATACTTCACAGATCAATAACTGGGATCACATCCTATTAAAGAGTTTTTGCATATTGAAAGAAATCTCCAGGATAGCCAAAATAAAACCCACAAATTGGGAAAAAATCTTAATGAATGTTCTCTTAGACAAAGGACTTCTGTCCAGAACATAGAAAGATTTTTTTTAAAAAATCAGATCCCCAAAATTCAAAGACCCATTCCAAAAATGTGCATCTGAGATGAATACACAGTTCTCAGATGAAGAAATGCAAATGGCAAATAAATACATGAGAAAATGTTCAGCATCATTGGTCATTAGAGGAATGCCAATTAAAACCACACTGAGATTCCATCTCACTCCAGAAAGAACGGCCAGGATAAATAAAACTACCAACAACAAATGCTGGAGAGGCTGCGGGGAAAAAGGAACTCTTCTGCACTGTTGGTGGGAATGCAGACTGATGCAACCACAGTGGAGGTCAGTCTGGATGTTCCTCAAAAAGCTGGGATTAAAGGTTCCATTTGACCACCCAGCCATTCCACTCCTAGGCATATTCCCAGAAGAACTGAAAACATCATACCACAGTGATATATGTGCACCCATGTTTATAGCAGCACAATTTGTAATAGCCAGATCTTGGAAACAACCTCAATCTTAATGCCATCAACTGAGGAATGGATAGAAAAGATGTGGTATTTTTATACAATAGAGTACTACTCAGCTATAAAGAATGATCACATTGAGATATTTATAAGTAAATGGATGCAACTCAAGACCATACTCGTAAGTGAAATAAACCAAACTCACATGTGTAAATACCATATAGTCTCCCTAGTGTAAGAAATGGAAGATATTAAAAAACTCAATAATTACAGTGATATTAAAAAACTCAATAATTACAGTGAAAAGATAAGAATCTGCTTAAGGGGGAAAATATCATCTCAGGGAAAATGAGGAAAAAGAAAAAGGAAGGGAAAAATGTCTAAAATTATATAAACACACTTAGGATAGCTAAGCTGATTGTGCTACAAATTCTGTAAGTTCTTGGAACAAAACAGTTAATGTTTATAGGATTGGAACAATTTTGCATGCTAGTGCTTGGTGATCTGAGGAACTCTTGAAGATCATTCTGCAAAATAACAACCCTAGTTATGCTCATACTACCTTGTTTTGAAGGCCTATATTGTCAGTGCTCTGGGATCTTTGCTATTATTGTTTGTATATCTTTTGTGTTTCATATTTTCCTAGGAATTTGTTTTGTTTTGTCTTGTTTTGTTTTGTTTTTCCCTCTAATACAGAAAGGATAGGTATACATACAGAGACTTGTGCATACATAGAACTTCTGAAAATTTTATGAGAATCAATAATATAATTCATGATGAAATGAACAGCTACTTTAAAGAAAAAAAGACACTAAGGTACCCAGTGCTGATTCCATAGTGCCATGATGTGAAATCCAGCAATACTATTATTCTTTGTTCAGAGTGATTTTAGTCTTTTTTGTTTTGTTTAATTTCAACATACATGAAGGTATGGACAGCTATTTTGAAGAGAACGAGAGACATTATGGCAGCCATTGTTGATTTCCCTATTGTCTGGTCTTGAAGACCTAAAATGCCTTCAGCATTCTGTTCTGATCAGTTTTATACTATTTTATTTTGTATGATTTCATTGTATATGAAGATATGGACAACTATTTGGCATAAAATAAGAGGCAATATGATAGACAGTGAAGATCTCCAGTGTCTTGCTTTGAAATCTGTATCTCTTACATTGTTTTCTTGTGATCTGTTTTGTTCCATGTTGTTATATTTAATTTTACCCTCTTTAAAAATTAAAAAATTAAAAATAAATCAATTACTTTAAGTACCATTAAGTTAAAACGCGCACATTCATTATTAAAATGCTGTTACATCTTATGCAAATAATTTAACATGGATTGCTGCAATGCAAATTGCACTTTTTTAAAAAAAATATTGTACACGTGGAAGAAAAAGATTTTGTTTGCTACCCTTTTCACAAATGGCAACCAATTTTTGTTTCTACTTTTACATTCTCTTTCATCATCAATTCTAGCTAATTACTTCCCTGAGAATTTAAAAAAACAGAACTGTACAAGATATATCTTAACTCTTTCTTTCTCCCATTTCCTTATCCTTCTTTCAACCCCTCTTCCCCTCTTTTACAAAAGCTGCCGTTATAAAGTCCCTATCATGAATGTGATCATTATGTATATTTAAAATGTACTAATAAACTTAATTGATTAAAAAAACAGGACTCTTGAAGATGCAGGTGGCTCTGGAGAGCATGCTATGACTTAGTTCTCCTGTTCAGAGATACCCTAGCAGGACTTCAGGACTTGCGTACAATATTAATTCAGCTTCTTATAGTAAGTTTTCCTGAGTGGAGTTTTATGAGACTCTAAGTATATTTCACCACGACTATTACTGTCATAGTTTCTTCTTTATATCCTGCAGTAACGCTAAGGTTGTTATAAGAAGGCTAAGCTGAGTGACTTTGATTTTTAAATACCAAGAAATTTTGTTAACTTTTATGTTTCTAAAACATTGAAGATCCTGACAGTGACCACTTCATTGTTCCCAATGTTTAATAAAGTGTGGGAAACATTTTTCTTCTCTCACCTTCCATTTTTGGATATCCATCACTTCAACATCTCTAATTTTGGGAACATTATTCTCTCTCTCTCTCTCTCTCTCTCTCTCTCTCTCCTCTCTCTCTCTCTCCCCCACTCTGCCAACAGCGGAAGTCAAGGATAGTACAAAAACATTCAAGCTGGTCAGCTGCCAGTGGATTCTGCTACTAAGGGGATTCTGTCACTTGGGCTGTTTATGGAGTGTCACTGGGCCAGGAGCTATCACCCCATTTAGAAAACACAGAAAATTTTTTGTCATTATATACCCACACAATTCTGATTGTGTAAACCCAGTATTCAAAGGATGGAGAGACTTTAAAAAAACTTTTATTTTGCTCTTGTCTAGTAGCAACAGTAAGAATTTGTTTTGCATATTATCATTCTGATTCTTCGTGAGAAAAATTTTAGGCACTGTTGTGTTACTGATGGTTATCTTTCAAATTAATTCTGTGCCATACAGACACCTCCTAAAACTCAGCTACCACAGAGCTAATGTGACTCAGAGACATGATAGATAGATAGATAGATAGATAGATAGATAGATAGATAGATGATAATAGATAGATGAATTGACCTAATTTTTTTAACAATCCATGCTTATAAATTTACAGCACAATGTACAGCATAATCCTTTATAACCAGCTAGGCTTTTAGAAACATGTCGTGTATATCTGGACATACTACTTGCCTTGGACTCATTCGTTGCATGCCAATGGAAGATGCCCAATAAATATTTGTTGATGACAAAAATAAGTTTGAATACATTCAAAAAAATCCTGTGAAGTGTGGCTATTTCCCAAGGCACTATATATCTGTTTTAGATAAGCAGTGGTTAGCTTAACTGCGGGCACCAGTCAGAGGTCACCACAGGAATCAGCCAGAATGTGGAAGTGGAATACTGCTGGCTCCCGGCCCTGTTTCTAGTAACCACCCCACCCTATTGTTCCCAAGAGAACAAATGTACACTTGATAGCTGAGCAGGTGGCATGGGCTGCAGTAATAAACAGCTCCTTTCCTGTAAAGGAACAGTGGACCAGGTTTATGGATCCATGAGCTTTCCTGTGGGGAAGCCATCACGTCCAGTTAAAGCTGTAACTGAAAACATCCTTCTCTAACATTCTCTCTGTAATTCTGCTCCCCTCAAGAATTCAGCTGAACACATGCACAACCAGCTTCTAGTCTCACAGGCAGCATGGGGACAAGTGAGGACTGTTCAGATTGTGTTTGTCCTGAGGAGTGGCTGTGGACTTCATCCACTTACAAATTAATGCTGGGAAAAGGAAGCCCGTTGGGGTTCAATGGGTCTCTTTCCCTGTTTTTCATGTGTTTACTTCCTCTGCTTCCCTGACGAACTCCATAGCTTTGGAATTCCAAGCCATTAAATGGAATTAAGACACAGGCTCATTATTTAGAGCCAAAGGTTACAATCAACTCCCCTCCAACAATCATCCAATATCCTTTTGTTTACTGGAAATATATTGTGTCTAAATGACTTGGGGAGTTATTTTCATAAATGCTTGTTGAATTTTCCTAATTAATCAGAAGGCTTTGGCACAAAGAGTCAAACTTTTGAGGCCTGAGACACAGGGCTGGCAGAACGTTTGTCAGCAGAAACTGTCTTTTGTACAAGCCATGTGCTACCTGGCACAAAAAGTACTTAGTAAATCTTGATTATGATTACAACACAATAGTTAATTAGCAGGGCTTTTCTTTGTCCTTACAAACTCCTTTAAACTCTTTGACATTAATGAATTGAGGAACGAGAGTTTCCCTACACTTGTATGCAAAAAAAAAAGAGAGAGACAGAACACGCGAGCAAGATTTTCGTTGTTTTCCAAAGGATATCCCTTGTGCTGACAGTATTCTATGGCATGCACCTCACAATCCCAAAGCCAAAGATCCACGCTGGCCAAAGAAAACGCTGACCCTACTGGACTTCAGTAGGTCAAGGAGTTTTATGGTAAATGGAGAGACCGAAAAGTTAATCTCTTATTTATGTTATACTGTGATAATCCTGCCTCAAAGGACCAACAGCCTCAAAAGCCAGAAAATTAAAAAGAATTAACAGAAAAAAACTTTAGACCATCATTTTAGTTTGACATTTATTGGTGCAAATTTGATGGAAGTTTCATTTGTTAACAAAAGCCTCTCTTAAGCCTAATTAAGTTCATACATTTTGTCAGCATATATTTAGATGGAAACAGTATTACATTTTTCTGATCTATAAAATAACAAATTTTTACAAATGAATTTATATAGCATAATTCTTTTTAAATTAGAAATTAAATAAGCATTTTACTTGGAAGGCATTCAGAGATCCTCAGAAATTGTTCAGGACTGTTTTCAAAGATTTGAATTCGATTTAAAAGAAGTTGGCAAGGAGTAATTTTTTAAAAAAAAAATGGTTTTTCAGCTAAGAGTTCCTTTTACCGACATTTTCAGTGAGGACGTAGCAAAAGGAAACATTTAAGCGCATTGCGAAATATTCAGGTTAGATGAAAAAATCATTTCCTGAGGGGATTTAGTCATTGGAATAAGTCACCAAAAGTAAGCTCTGAATTCTTTTTTCTGTAGGGTATTTAAAAACTTGACACAATTCACGTCTCCAGGACAGCATTGTAGGTAATGGCGAATAATCACAAAATGTGATTTCAAGAATATGAATTCTTCTGACAGTGGCTAAGGATTTTATTTCTTCAAAAGTGCTTTAATTAGGAAAACAACATTAACTGGATTCTAATAGAGTTACTGAGTAAACAAGCAGAGTTTTACAGAAGTTTTCATTGCTTCACACAAAATAAGCATCTCTCGGCATATGTGTTGTTGCTTCAGGCTCTATAAAATGGTTAGCTTAGAACTTGGCTCTGATTCTATAGGACCATAACAGTCCATGAACTCATATTTGGAATCCCAAGCAGTTACATAACTTATTAAACCTTGCCAAGGTCAGTAAGCAGTATTTTTTGTTGAGTGTGGTTTGTGAAAAATAGACATCATATATTATACAAGAAAAGTCCCCTGAAAATAAGATTAGATATTAAAATTTTCATGGGACAATTTTTAGAATAATTTTACCAGTGAGAATATTTTTTGTTAATGAATGAAGACAGGTTTAACTCCAGTAGTGTAATGCAATACTGATCTCAAAGATGCAAAACAGTCTTTGGAGAGATTAATGTATCATGCCACTGTTTCCCGAAAATAACAGATCAAAGCAACTCACAAATATATTACTCATTTCTCCACGTCTCAGAAACAAATGTGTATGTGTGACAAGAAAGATATTGGTGAAAATATAAAAGACAGATAAAACAAAAGTTTAAAACACGCGCACCTATAAGGGAAAGGAATGTAAGGAAAGCCCAGCTCAGTGGACAGAGAGAAGTGGTCCCAGCAGCATGAGAATAAACAAAGCATTATGGGCTTATGCACCAATTGAAGAAAAGCTTTAATAAAGACAAAGCTGCACATCTGAGCCAAAGGCTAACAAGAAACAGAAGATAAGGACAAAGTGAGGCCCTTTGATTTAATCATTAGTATAGTTTTGATGATTTTCATGACTGGAAACAAAAATGAGGAAAAGTACACAAGGAAGAGAGCTGACTGGTGAGGAAGTAAGTAAAACAATAATCTAAATGTAACTTGATTATCTGTAATTGGCTGTGGACTGCAGAGCCATCCATAAAAAGAGTAGAATTTAAAAAATTAGCGCTAATAGCAAATAGAACGGTAAACTGCAGCGCTGTACAGCAAGCATGCGCAAAGGGGCTTCTTTATACTCCTGATGAGCTACTGAACTTTGCAACACATTGCTATGTTTTGGTGTATCTTCTCCTAAAATAAATTCTGGTGTGATTTTTAAGGTAAATGTATATGTTATGGTGAAATTTCTATATTATTTATTGTTTTTTGGAAACAAAAAGTATGAATCTTTATATTAGGTAATATTTGTTAGATGATATTGAGATAATAAATAGCCCCAACATGACAATGGCATCTAATAACAGACTTATTTATTGTCTACCTCGCATATGATCTTTTGTATTCTCAGTTGTCAGATTCAGAATGATGTGAATGGTCTCACTCGGGGCATATTCCACTCAGCTGAAGGAGCCATGACAGAGCTGCACAATGATCCTTAAGCTTCTGATCCAACGAGGCCCACACCCCCTCATTCACATATACTTCTCCAGAAGAGGTAAACAGGCAAGGGGATGGACTGCTCTTCATACAGTTCTTTGACAGGAAGACAGACAATCCAAGATAACAACCTACTGGATCGCAACTGTTGAAATTTGGCAAATATAAAATGCAGGGATAAAAAAGATAAAATGTCCTGGGTCTTTTTTTGTTAGTTTACAAATGGAGTCATATACCAGTTTTCTTTGGGTCCTTTTCAATTAATATGTCACTATACATTATCCCCTAGATCACTTAGTGTTTTTTAAAATGTGATTCTAAAGGCTATACATTACTCCATTGTCTGGAGAGATATATGAGTATAGATATAGATGTAGACAGAAATGCAGACATAAACATAGATAAATAGCAAGATACATACACCATTCTCTTGGCTTTTCTAGTGCATGGTTTCAGAAATGTTAATGATCTGAAACTAATGCCACTACCTTCTTAAATGACTGCTTTAGTCTATCTTATAGAAGAATTAATACTCTAGAAAACGTTTTGGCTACATCTGGACACCTAGAAAAATGAAAGCAAGACTCAGAAGTGTCTATAGGGCTTTACACATTTCATTCCCTTGATTTGACTCACTGTGCAATTGTTTGGGTGATCAATTAATTATCTTCTTCAGCCCTAAGAATTCTTTTTCAGTCCTATGGCAAGAGACAGTACCTTAGATGGTATCCGTTTCAAAATCTTTGAGAGTTATATGTGAGAAATTTTAATTTTGAGATTATATGTCTTTCTTGTAACAATACAAAATACAAAAAAACATTTTAATAATATACTTGAAATCTGCTCCCCTAGCCATTGTCCATGCCTTCCTCTTTGTTTCCTAATAGGATTTTCCCACAGTCAGTGATCATGTGCTTCAGTGATCACCAGCCCCTCCCTCGACTCCAAGAGCAGGGCTGACTGTTCAAGGGATGACCTCAGTCTCCCTGCCAGTGACTGATTCAAGAATAGACAGTTCGCACCATCCTGCCAATAAGACGAGAAGGCTGTCTGATTTCTAAGAAATGTTCTTCCCCTCCTAGGAGGGAACCACATGTAAAGTCATCCATCTTCTTCCTGACATTTCCATGGCCAGAAATGTTACCTGCTGCAGCTACAGACAGCTTCCCACACTTTAGAAAAAAAACTAAAAGTTAGGTGTCAGACACAAAGGGTAGAAAGAACCTTGGTCTTTATGACCTCGGAGAGCACTTAGTCAACACCCTGGAAATGTGCCTAATCTCCCAAAGTACTGTTATATAAGAGTTAGTGAACTCTTACTGTTTAATGGGACTTCATGATAGGTACAGGAAAGGTCATCCTAACTGATGTGAGGCAGAGATGCAAGAGAATGTTCACAGCGAGCAAACAAGGAGTCCAAATCATCACTTGATTTCTAGAACTATTCCATCTGTCACTGACACACACACACACGATGCTACACATACGTTCTGCCTCTGATTTTGACTCATTTGCTGAAAGGTTTGCCATGCCCCACATGCTGACTAGCAACACAAAATGCAAGTTAAATTTTATATTTAAATCTCAAAAGGAAGGGAAGCGGACAGCATGATTGGATTCTGTCATGTACTTTAAACTACATAAAATAAATTCTAGCTCTATTCTTGCATAGCTATATCCCAAATATGCCTGTAATTTGCATTTGCAATAGACCATAGCCCAAATAAAAAGATGGTGCTGAAAACCTTAATGTTTTTCCCGGAGGGCAATTAAATAGAGCTACACTTAAGAATTGGTCATGCAATCTGTGAATATAAAACCCAAACAATTCTCCATTATTTTATATGACAAACTTGGATAGTTGAAAGGCATAGGTAACATAAGATTAGATTTTCATCATTGATTTTAGACTTCCCTTCCAACTTTTGCATCTAGATCTATGATTGCAAAATTTATTGACTAGTATCAAGTTGCATGTTTTTGCTCTCCATTCTCCAAATCTCATGGGGGTGCAAAGAAAAATAAGCAAACAAAGTTGAACAAATAAGTATCTATAACTTAGACAACCAAGTCATGCCTGATTAATCTCTAGCTAGGAGAACTAGTGATGTTATGCAACACGCACTAAAATAATTAGGTATTTGGTTTTTATTGTTGCTGTAACAAGTTATCAAACTTGGTAGTTTGAAAAAATATGTCATTATCTTAGTGTTCCAGGGGACGGATTTTCTAAAATGGGGGTGAGAGCAGGGTAATTTTCCTTTTGGAAAACATGAGGAATCAATCTATTTCTTCACTTTCTCCAGCTTCTCAACCCCTTCTATAGTCTGTGGATTTCAATTCTTTTTACTGATCTCACAAAACTAGCAACATTGTATCACTTATCCTGCTATTATTGTTCCTTCTCTCCTTATGATCCTCTTCATCTGCTCCCTTTCCCCGACTTTTTTATGATCCTGCACTCACAGAGACCACCTATGTTACCCAGGATAATCTTCCTACCTGTGGATTCGTACATCTTAAATCTCTTTGCAAACTTAATTTCCTTTTGTCATTTATAGCAATGTATTCACAGGCTCTGATGATTAGGACATGGATGCCTTTGTGGATCATTATTCTACCAGTTGAAAATGACAAATGTTTGATTAAATAAAATGTAGTCACAGATACAAATAAGCAGGACACCACCATCTATAATGGTCAGAATTACTTTAAAATTCACAAGAGAACAACAACACAAAGATCTGGTTCTTCAAAAAGATAAATAAAATTATTAAAACCTCAGGAAGAGGAAGGAAGAAAGAAAGCAACCACAAACAAATACACAGAAATGGAAAAAGGAGACATTTCAAGCAGAACTACAGAAATACAAGTGATTCTTAGTGGTTATTATAAACCATACTCCAACAAATTTGATAACCTAGGAGAAATTGACAAATCCCTATACTCCTATACCTTACTAAGTTTGGATTGTGAAGGAAAAAGAAATCTGAACAGACCAATAACAAATAATAAGGCAGAATCTATAATAAAAAGTTTCCTATCAAGTAATAACCAGGACCAGAAAGGTTCATGGATGAGTTCTACCAAACATTTAAGGAAGAACTAATAATAATTCTTTTCAAGTTACTCCCAGAAATTGAAGAAAAAGAGATCTTTACAAACACAGTCTACAAGACCAGTATTACTCAGACAGCCAAAACAAACAAGGGCACAATTAAAACAAAAAACTACAGTCCAGACCAAAATCCTTGATGAACATAGACAATGCAAAAAGCTCAACAAAATACTATCAATCCAAACCCAGCAGGAGATTTCTCGCTATGACCAGGTAGGATTTATACCAGCAGTAGAAAAATACGTACAAAAATCAATAAACATCTCAAGAGAATGAAGGGCAAAAATGAAACGACCATGTCAATAGGTTAGAAGAGGCATTTGATAACATTCAACATCACTTCATGATAAAAATACTAAACTAATTAAGTACAGAAGCAGCATACCTCAACACGAATAGTCCATGTGCAATAGCCCAACTGGTGTTACTACACTTAATGAGGAAAAGTTGTCAATTTTTTAAGATCTGGAACAAGGTAAAGATGTTCACTTCCACTGTTTTTTTCAACACAGTGCTAGAAATTGTAAAAAGAACAAATCAGCAGGAGAAAGAAATAAAGTGTATATTAAATTGGAAAACAGAGGACAAATTTTTCACTGTTGAAATGATCTTATATATCAAAAATTTCACTCAAAATCTATTAGAACTAATAAGCAAAATCAGTAAAGTTGCAAGATACAAAAATCAACACAGAAATCAGGGAACTGGGAATTTAGTTTAGTGGCATAAGCAACTTCCTGGCAAGTGCAAGGTCATGAGTTTGATCCCCAGTACGAAACAGATAAAAAAATAGAAAAAAAGAATAAGAAAGAAATCGGTAACACTTCTATATACCAAACTTGTCTATGAATTTCATCTAATTCTCAAAATCTCTATAGAGGCTTTGTAGAATTTTATAAGGCCAACTCTTAAATGTATGTGAAGAGCAGAGTTAAGTAGAGACTTTCCAAACACAATAATAAGGTGCAGAGATCTGCCTGGTAGTTATTCAGATATACACTAAAGTTGCAGCAATGGAAAAACTGTCCAATGAAACAGTGAACTCTCAATCAAGCCTATGTTTACATATACATTTATCATATGATATAAGAAATGTGATTAATAACTACAGAAAGAAAAGCTATTCAATATACAGTGTTGAGAAAATTAAGGAACCATGTTGAAAAAGTAAAATTGGATCTCCACCTTAAAAAATGTGTGAAAATCATCCAGGGATACAGGTCACAGATAAAGAGCCTGCCTGAAAAGCCAAAGTCCTGAGTTTGATTCTGGGTGCCCTCCTCCCACCCCAAAAATAATAATGATGCCTATCCAGAAAGTGTGAAAATAATTCCCATATAGCATAAGGATTTAATTGTTAAAATCAAACTTATATCTTTAATGAAAATATCACAGAAAATCTAGTATCAGAGTAATGAGGAATTTCTTTCAGCCTAAAAACTGTTACTACAAAAGTAGTAACCCATGATTAACATTCTATTAAAAAAATTGCATTCCTCAGAAGACATCATCAATAAATTGAAAAAGCAAATCTCATCTAGAATAATGCATTTACAACTCATAACCATAAAACAGTATTCAGTATATGTAAGGAATTCTTACATGTCAATAAAAGACAGGTGATGCAATAAAAAAAATACAAAATAAAATCTACAAGCATTTCTCAAAAATGGGAAATTAGAAAAGTACACAAATTATGAAAAAGTTCTCAATCTTATCAATAATTATACAACTTTGAGTGCAATAAGATCCTATTTTATTTTCCTAGACTGACAAAAGCAAGAAGCTTAATAGAAACAAATACTGTATTACTGTCTCTAAGCAATATATTTAGAAAAAATAATTGGCATTTCCTACAAAAATTGAAGCTATTAATAGACTATAGCAATTAAATAGAATTCAGTAATTCCCTTACTTTGGAAAAGTTTTATACAAGTGCACTAGAAATACAAAGATTCACAGCACTAGTTCACACTATCAAAAGTTGGGAGACCTCTATGTTCATCAGCAGGTGAACGATAATTTAATTATGGTATATGCATACATCAAAATACTGTAAGATTGGTACATAAAATAAAGGTAACTCAGATGTGTAATGTTGAGGGAAACAAACCAAATCCCAGAAAATTGCATGATAACATTCTTTAAGAGAATAAAAATAAATGCTATGGGATTTAGTGTTGTACGGATATTATTAAAACTTATAAAAGATGGCAAACATAAAATCCAGAAAAGTGATTATTGCTAGAGGATGGGGCAGGAGGATTAGATAGGAAAGGAATACAGGAGTATTGGGTACCTGATTGTTCATTTTATTAATACGCCTTGTAAATTGATTCTGTACTACTTATATTCTTTGAATATCCAAATGCTGCATACAAAAATGAAAAGGAAAAAAAAACTAAAACTTAACGAGCAATACTGCTAAGAGCAGCTATAAACTGAGAGAATAAAAGCAATGTTGAATTTTTACTTTTCTATTTTTTTATATTTTGTATGAAAGTAAATCAAATGTTGTGATTTACATTATAACCCAGAATTCCAAAGGTTAAATGTTTTAAAGTTAAGTGACATATAAAATGTACATATATTTTTTCATAATGGTGACCAGTTTTCTTTATTACATACTGTATATCATATATTTATATATGTTAAAATAGAATTTCCATGAAGACAATGCAAAGAAACATAAAGAATACTTACAAATTAAAAAAAATTAGAAACGTGTATACCCAGACACACACACACTTACCTTATAGATCATATCTACAACTGTTTCAGAGAAATTACTTCTTAATAAAACATGACAAAAAATTTTAAAGTCTATTTTTAAAGGTAATTTTAGCTTTTGATCAATTGAAAATTTAAGGTTTACTCTTAAGTCATTGAGTCTGAGTGTTGAGTCTACTGCTGTTGACTTAGTATCTTATTAATGGTTTGTACAGGGCCCAGGAACATGTTTCAAATCTCTCTTTTATCAGGGTTTGGTAGCTAATTTACTCTTTCCATAACTAGAAGTGTGCCATTAAATGCCTTTCTTATTCTTGCTTTTTGTATATAACCCACCCACCACATTCCCTAGTTACATACAAAGTGATCCAGATCTTGAGGAATATTTGTGAGTGTGTTGCAAGTTTTTAAATCTAATTTAATTTAAGTTTACCTTTGGGAAAGAGCAAAGAACACTATCAGTTATCTGATCTCCTATACATTGTGCCTCCTGTGAAAAAATATTTTTTAACTTTATTGAGCTATAATTGACAAATAAAATGTATATACTTAAAGTGTTTAACATGATGCTCCACTATCCACACACAGTGTAGAATGATTATCCATATAAAGTTCCTTAACACATCCATCATCTAGCCAATTTGTATGGT
The DNA here is from genome assembly GCA_004027455.1 of Hydrochoerus hydrochaeris. NCBI lineage: Eukaryota > Metazoa > Chordata > Mammalia > Rodentia > Hydrochaeridae > Hydrochoerus > Hydrochoerus hydrochaeris. Next base: position 624,903 of record PVLA01000111.1, read on the forward strand.
GCATGTAATAAAGTTAAACATCTATTAACATAGCAAATTTCAAGAGTACAATACAATATTGCTAATTATAGTTACCAGGTTGTACATTAAATCCTCACCACTTGTTTACTTTATAAACAAAATCTTCTGTTCTCCTTCCACCTGTCCATTACTTTCTGAAATATCTGGAGTCATCATGGATTGCTTTAAAATGTTGTCTCAAGCCAAATTCCTTCACCAGCAATTACTTGTTCTGTATTTTCAAAGATATTCTATTTATAAATGTTGTGATAAAATACATTACTGAGAATGATACAATTTAAATTATCAACAAACAGTGTTGCTTGGCCTCAACCTCTTAATAACCAGATCAGAAATCTGGGCCTGTCTTAGTTACTTTTTTCATTGCTGAGGCAAAACACTTGACACCCACAAGTTAGCGCAGAAGAGGTTTATTTGGGCTCAGTTTGTAGAGGAGGATAGGCTGATTTTGGCTCAGTCCATAGTTGGCTGGCTCCAAGGCAGAGTGTCATGGCAGAGGGGCATGACAGACGAGAATCAGCTCATGGAATGGCAATCAAAAGCAGAGAGATCAAGGGAAGGAGATATACCCTGCCAGACAATACCTCTAGTGACACATCTAAGAGATTTAAGGCAATCTCTTACCTGTAAGCCCATGTAAAAACAAAAAGAAAGTTAAATACTTCTAACATAAAAAGGCATATGATAAACACTTCCATTCCAAAAGGGAAAAATAAACAGAAAGGAATGAGAACAAAGCAAGACCTAAATTCATTAGGGAAAACATTAAATCACACAGTTCCATGTCCAGCACTGTGGATAGATATGAACTCTAAGGGGTGTGTGTATCCCTGCCCCTACTGCACTACCACTAGTTATAACCTTCATGGCCTCTCTCTTGCATCAATTTTGCTAATGCTTTGCAGCTTTCCTCTGATGTACTGTGTCCCTGGATTTTCCAAACTTTTGGAGTCTCCACTGCACTGCACTGCATCACAGTCTGCCCTCTCAGAGACATACTGCCTGACCTTCAATCCTCCTTTTGAAACCTGGGTGGAAGCCAGGACAGATTGGAAGGGTGAGACCAAGGCAAAGTTTAACCTATGTGGTAATTTTGTGAAAGTTCTCCAAGTCTTTATTCCAAGATAAATTAATATACCACTTCTTATTATAACTGGATAATCAAAAGCATTTGATTCAAAAAGTATTTTAGGAAATTAGATGTATAGATTAGGCCCAAAATACAAAGTTTCTGAAAGAAATTCCAAGAATTTCATAGAAGGGCCTTAGAAATTTTAGAGAAGTCTTCAAATCAGAAAATTTCATAATAGCACCCTGTTGAGAGCTTTCCAAATCATTTAATTGCTTCTAAATGTAAGGAGAAAATTCCTGCACTATCTTATCTGAAGGCCTATTGTGAAAAAAACAGAAAAGCCTTTAAAGGGCACATTCATTTAAAATGTTATCTTTTGGGTAATAAAAAATAATTACAATGGTAAAAACCAAAATTATAAATTCAAAGGTTCAATGCATTTGCTTTTTAAAGAATGCATATTTATTATTTTCATTTTCATTTCCTAAAGGGATCCTTAAAAATATTCTATTAGATAATTATGATCGAAGTTTTTACTTTTTTATTTTTAACTCTAGTTAAAATCAAATCGTAATTTCAAATAACCAGTCTGCTGCTTTTTTAAAAAAGAACTTTCTAGATGTAGTGCTGACTTCAACTTGGTGGACTCAAGGAGAAATGAAAAGGATATATCTAATGGATTATACATAAAGTGTCCCCACTGTATATTTTGCTCTGATTTTAATGAGAGCAATCATGAATCAGAATACTAGGAACCTGCTGTAATAAACCAAGGTTAAGAAGACTCCGAGCAGTCAAATTAATGTACAACACAGTAAATTAGGATTTCCCAGCATGAAGTCTTAAAATACAGGATAAAAATGTCAATCAAAGGAGAGATGCATATATTGAATTCTGAAAAATCATAACTTCTCTTAAACAGAAAAAGAAAAAATAGTAATATGATACAAAAAACATCATAGCCATTCATCTATTCATTCATTCACTCACTAGACACATTTAATAAATTCCAGTTGTACGCCAGGTAAAAGATTCAAAAGTGCCTAAGGCATGCCACCTGATTTTTCTCTCTAATCTAGTATATATTAAAACCAGATACATGGAAAATGTATTCAAATAGCAGAAGTAACAAACTGTTGGTGAACCTTACATACTTGGTAAATAAAGTATATATAGCCCTGAAAAATATGCTACAGAAACAAGTATTTTTTTAGACCCCAAGTTTAAAGAGTAAAACTGGGTTGGAACTATGAGTCAGTAATGGAGTGCTTGCCTGCCCTGTGTAAGATTCTGGGTTCAGAGCCTAAGCGCTGCAAAAAATAAAGTATAAATCATCAAAACTATATGCTATGAATTTCACAAAGAATAATGTTACTTGAATTAAAAAAATACATATAAGCTGGTGTTCCTCACAAAAACAAAGTGAGAGGTTCAGCCAGAGTCTATGCTTTGATGAGATCACTGGAATTATGAATGGGTCAGAGGACAGTGGCACACATCCTGGTTCTGAGGATTTAGAGATGTCACTAGATCCCTTCTAGGCTTCCTGGACTCTGTCTGCTCTTATTTCTGACCATAGGCCAATAAAGTAGTGGAAGCCAGCTGTGGAAAAATGACCTGTACTTTCTCCAAGAATCAAGACGTGTTTCCCATCCACTGTCCATTCCCTTCCTTAAATCTACATCAGTTGATAGTACAGTTCACAACTTTAAAACATCCACTTACAGTCAAGCACTGTGGTCCATTGCTATAATCTCAGTTACTGAGATGGCTGAAGTAGGAGAATTGTGTGTTTGAGGCCAGCCTGGGAAACTTGGTGAAACCCTATCTCAAAATAAAATAAAGTCTGGAGATGTCACTCAGTGGTAGAGCATTTGTCAATCCCCACTAACCCCATCCTCACACAAATTTTATGAAATATTGTTATACCTCCAGTACTTAACGTACAAGAGTATTAAAATTAAGTACTAGAAACACTACAAAGAACAAAATTATCACAGCACATACTGTCATTAAAATTATAGTTCAGTGTTTTTAAATGTTACTTATTGAATATTTAATAATCTTGTATTTTATGTTATCTGGAGGCTATATAAAAAGCATGACATCCTTTCTGTTCCTTCAAAAGTTAACTTTGCAGAGACATAAACATGCAATTTTAAACTATAAAGTAAAATATAATTAGCAGCAAAACTAAATGCAGTCATGTACCTGAACCTATAATTACTTAACAACTGGTCTGTCCTCAGTAACAGTCAGTGCTACTCAGCACATTCAGAGCACCAACCAGGTGCTCTGACAGAGCACCTGTTTTTTGTCAGACAGGTGGTGTCCTCCTCAACTAGATGTCCTTGGAGTGTGTGTGGCAGAGAGGCAGGGGGGACACCAGTACTTGAAAAGACAAAGAAAAATCACACTCCAGTAGGCAGTTGCAAGGGAATCAGAAATTTCCATCTATAAACCAAAAGTGGTTCAACAGGCATTCAACTAAATACAGAAGCAGAGTGAATGACTTAATTTAAAACATCAACCACAAAAATACCAGGGAATAAATTTTTTAAAAATAAAATAATAATATTAAACACCAATTTGAAGACATTCACACAACTGTTACTCTACTATCTCATTCTTGCTCAGACACTAATTCTGAACCAAAACAAAAAGCAGGATATGTTTTCTCCAGTACTGAGTTTATTCTCACTTACTGTCTTCTTTCTTCTTTTCGTAGAGCCATTTCCCTGGGTTGTCCCTGCTCTCTAAAATTATGTTAATTTATATTAATGGAATATTAGGTTAAGGTAACATGACAATAGAATGAAGCTCTTATTTTATATACTGCCACACAATTCTTTTGGGTCTGCTGATTAAGGTTATTTGCTGTCATGTGATAATATATAATGATAAGATCATTTTGCCTTCTGATTCAAGTGAATTTTTTTTCACTTTATTCAGCTATCAGTTGATTTCATTGCTCATGAAGACAACACTCTCCTTACAAGCAACATGGAGGTGGAAGAGAAGAACTCACTTACATGGTAGCAATTACAACACAGTAATAAATGTCAGAAATAAGCACTTATTTCTGCTACCATCTACTTTCCAACTTCCTATATGTGGGACCCCATATACAACAGCCTTTCATGTCCTTCTGTCATTTCAGTCAAAGCAGGTTGTATAATGCTAATTACTGAGATCTCGTAATCCTAACCCTTCACACCTTGGTCACTAGCCAGTCTAATAATAATGTGAGAAATCCAAAGGGTGAAGATGATTATCACACTTCCAGGAGGCTGTGCTATTTTCCAGCCACCTGGGACATGTAAAGTCTTTCCCTCTTCATATTTACCTGGAGTTTTGTTTACTTTCTAGTATTCACTAACATACCCCATGCTCCATTTTTTCTCAACCTGATCAAAATAATAACTCTATTTTCCAAGATAAAAAGATAAAGAAATAAGAAAAATGGCCTATAAAACCTATCACAAAATAATACAAGTTTATAAACTCACATTTGTAGATGAGTATCTGAAAGATGCTGTACAATGGTTCTCATTATTTTACATTGCACTAAAAATTAGCTATCTCCATGAACCAACCCATGCATTATTTTCCAGGTTTCCATGAGTCCCTGCAGTATAAGGATCATATTCAAATTACTGTTATTCTTGTTCTCTGCAGGAATCTCCAAGGCTGTGTGCTGGACAGAGCATGCAAATTCTTGAATGAAGCACAGCATGTACAATAAGAAATTAATTTATTTTTCATAAGTAAGTATTTGAACCATGCCATATATTCTCTTCATGATATCTTGCTGATTTTTAGTAAGAAATAAATCACAGAAAGATCTAACATTGGGTTTGAGGGGAAAAAAAGGAAAAATAATATTTTGAGACAAAACAAAATAAAAACTGCTTTATCTTCCAAAGCCAGAAGTGTAGAGTTAGCAGCACAGCGGCTGACCTGATTTCAGTATATGCTCCGTTCTAAGGACATCGACAGGAAATGGTCAGCCTGGAGATACAATGCAAGGAAGCCCAGCAGTGACGGTTTCACTGATAACATGTGATTTGAAGTCATTCACTCTCTTAGGCCAAAGTGTATAATAATCCAAAGGCTCCATTAAGATCTTGTCACAAAAGCACACAGGGGATGGCATTTGACAGAGGAGGCAGGACGGAATATTTTACCAATAGGTGGGTTGTAAAAGCTGGTATCAATATAAAGACATTATTTTGCAATGTTGTAAATTTATTGTGAAGTGGTCCTAAATGTTTAGATACTGTACAATAAAATATGACTGATTTTTTAAAGTAAGCTTTCAAAATAAAGCTTACTTTTTAAAAGTAGTAATGCCCTAATAATAGAGAATTAGCACTAAAATGCTCAGTGATAGAGCATTTGTCTAGCATGAGAAAGATCCTCAGATTGATCCATAGTGTTGTAATGGTAGTAACATAATAATTATAATAATAATAATGATGTTGGCACAGTGATACATGCCTATAATTTCAGCATTCAAAGGAAAGGCAAGATGATCATCACAAATTCAAGACCGGCCTGGGCTACATAGAAATTTCAAGTCCAGCCTGAACTATACAGCAAGACCCTCTCTCAAGAACTCCAAATAATAAAACTAACCATAATAATAATAAAGCATTGGAAATCTATAGATACAACTGTACTTTTTCTCAACTCCTACGACCTCTCTCTCTACATATATTTTTTTCTTTTTCTCAGGAAAATAAACTATGTTTAGTAGATATAATTAGCAAAAGTCAGTATTGTATTCTCATCACTTTGATTAGCACTCTCCTATCATGTGCTAATTCTGTCATGGCTGTTGATAAGTGGAGTAGATCTGGGACCAATCATTTGACTTTTCATACCATCTTAGGCAATATTGAACTAACTACCTAGGAAATCCTCAATGATAAGTATGCACCAAGCCTAAATACATTACAGAGAGAGAGAGAGAGAGAGAGAGAGAGAGAGAGAGAGAGAGAGAGAGAACCCACAACAAAGTAGATTTCATTTTGTATCTTTATTTCATAATATTTTCAATACCTTCCTTATCATCAGGCTAAGAGTTTCAGTTCTCAGATATAGTGGGCTTAGATGGTTTATCCTTAACAACTCGGTTTGTGAACACAGGGAGTATCCATTTTAATGAGAAAGAAAAATTGAGTCAAACCATCAGGTAAATCAATGTAAGATCACAATAACAAGAAGTGCTGCAGAGAAGTATGCTGTGCAGGACTGTAAAATAAGATCTGACCTAGCAGGCAAGGTCAGGGAAAGCTTCCTTGAGGAAGTGGTGTTGGAGCTGAGATCCAAGGGGTGAAGAAACCTGACCAGGCACAGAGGAACCAGGAAAGGGATACTCGGGAGTTTGATACTGATCTTTACTTTTATTTCATGAAGAAACTGTGCAGGGTGTGGGTGTACATCAGAGGTCCCTAAATTTAATCCCAGCTAAAAATAATTATTATTGTCATTAATATCAATTATTATTATTATAAGTATAAAAGAAAATAAACCACAGTTGAAATAAAACTTTCACTGTGAACCAGAGAACATTTCTCACCCAGCCTGGCTTCCTGGCCTTTCTTTCTGAGCATCATCGTCGAGTCCAGCCTGTCCAGCCTGCATCTTTGTGGTCTCCTCTGTGCTTAGGCCTGCAGGATGCCCAGGGCATCCTTAAAAACAAAATATAAAATACACAGACATAGACATATAAAATACACAGAGATAGACATTTCTATGGAATTAGTATGCTAACTGGTTTTTTAAAAAAGCATTTTCACCATACTAAGAATATTTTCATACAAAGAACTCTAACAACTAAAATAGGAAAAGAACAGAAACAGATTATTAACTGAAGAAGAAACATAAATGACAAAACCATGTAACAGAAAGAAAAAAACTAAAGCCTGAAAATTTGTTCAGCCTAATTTATTGACCAAGATGATAAAGATCATGATATGTCTACAAAGGAACAACCATTCTTACACATTCCAGATGAAGGAGTAACTAGGAGACAATCAGCCAACCTTCTACCACCCAGAAGCTTCACTCATGAAATTTATATCATGGGGAGCTAATCACACAGTAATTGAGACTGGGAAAGTAGCTCAGGTGTAGAACACTTGTCTTGTCTGCACAAAGCCCTGGGTTCAATCCCCAGCCCTGAAAAAAAAAAAAGTTTTTTAAAAATGTATAAATTTGAGGTATAAGAATTATAAAATGGAACCTATCTAAATATATAACAATAGACTAATGATTAAAAGTTTTCATATATTACACAAGTATACACATGTATTTCAAAGTGGGATAAATATGAAAAGAAGTTGGATAGCATGTATTTATTCACAAAGAAAAATATTCACAATATTGTGATAAGTGACAAGCAAAATAAATCAAGAGGCAGTATGACAATATTCCATTTGTTTCTGTACACACAGTATATGAATAACTCTATGTTAAAAACAACTTCATCTTCATAGAAGTTACTCAGAGTACAAGATATAGGCATGAAATAATGTCCAGATAATAGTACAAATCTTTCTTTTCAATGGACTGAAACTAGCTGTATAACTATCTTAACTATCTTGCATATTTCTCCTACTTCTTTTTCCCTTTCCCCCATTAGTTTTTCTTTTCTTTTAAACAGTTCCTTGTACTCTGAGTAACTGTTATGAAAATAACAACATACAATATATTAATTATTGTCACTGTCCTATTAACCTGATTTGAAACTGTTTTATTTTATTTCTATTTTTCTTCTTCTCTTTAATAAAAACTGGTATGGAAAGGGGAAAGGAAAGAAGGGGAAAAGTATGTATGTATATATACATATATGTATGTCAGTTAAGAAAAAGGAAAATGTATGCATACTCAAGAGAGTTTTAAAAAGAGAGTGTTAAGACAATTATACAGCTAGTTTCTCTTAGTTCATTGAAAACAAAAGACTGTGCTAATATTGTTTGGCCTCTATGCTGCACTCTGAATAACTACTGTGTAGATAACAGTACACAATGTACTAATTATTGTTACTCTCCTACAGCCTGTTTTGAAATTGTTTTATTGTTATTGTTACTTCTTTTCTCTTTAAAATAAAAAAACTTTAAAAGTACAGCAAGAGCTTTAACACATAATGGTATTTTGTAACTCATTTTCCTTTTACTTAAGTTTCTACTTTTTATAGGAATTTCCTTTTCTACTTAACATTATTTTTATAATAGCTCCTCCTTGAGAAAAATTGAGAAAAATTATAAAAGAAAAAATTACATTACACACTGCACATTACCATACAAAGATAACTACATTAATAAGGTAAAATGCTTCCCTTCAACACTCTTTTAATTGTTGCTGGTTTTTTAAAAACAGTTTTAATCATATTTAATTGGGCTTTGAAACTCATACTAAACCTTGCCTGAGGGACAAACTTTTATGGAAGGGTTTCTCATAACCAACTAGAGGGTATTTCTATAACAGGGTAATAACAGTTTATAATTAGATTGGCTGAATTTAAGCTTCACACTCATCTTTGTGAAAGGGGACACCATCTCTCTCCATTCTTGGAGTGTTCAATTCAGTTAAATGTAATTTTTCTAAGTCGATGCTTCCCCTTAAGAATTTTGACTCAACTGGGATAAATGACTCTTAATAATCACAAGACAATGCTGCAAATATCCAAGCAATATAGAGAGTAGTTAGTGTTAGGAATAGGGTCATTAGGGAACTTACTAAAGGATCCCTAAAACAGCAACTAAGACCCTGGAGCCACACTTCTTGTGTTCAAATCATAGCTCTGCCACTCTCTAGCTCCAAAACCTAAGCTTAGTGTGTTAGTCAGCCTTCTCATTGCTGGGGCTAAATATGGACACAGTTTTATGAAGGAGATGTTTAACCTGGTTCAGGGTTTTGGGGTTTCAGTCCATGGCTGGCTAATTCCAAAGTAGGAATGACGTGAGTGGAGGAAAATTCCAAAGCAAAGTTTCAGGGTAAAGGAAAGCTATTCACTCCATGGCAGCCAGGAAGTAGAGAGTGAAGCAAAAGCTGGAGAAGGAAAAACATCCTCCAGACACCCTCCTGCAGTGACCCACTCTTTCAGCCAAGGCCCACCTCCTAACAGCACTTTTAGCTATGAAATCATCAGTGGATCAGCCCACTAATCCATATAGCACCTCCATGATGCAAGCATCTTTCAAAAATCCTTCCCATCTCTAAACATGAGACTTGGAAAAATTCAACATCTAAATCACAACAATTGGTTACTTAAATTTCTGGTCCTTAATTTGCTCTTCAGTAAAATTTGAAAACTGAAAGCATCTATCTACTTCACAAGTTTTGCAAGAATTGAGTTAATATAGGTAAAAACAATTGTAATTACAGTTAGGGCAAAATGTAAATGCCCAGTAAATGTTAGCTTATATTATTATTCAGTGATTACACTCAAGAGAAAATGATTGAAGGGTGTGGAAGCGTGCTTTTAATAGTACAGTTCTTTGTAGACAATGTGTGCCTTGCGGGCTATAAGATGTCCTGTGTTTATTATCTTACCAGTCCTTATGTAACACCACAAGGTAAATGTGGCTTTTATTTGTAGGATTATGAAACTGAGCTCCCTAGAACTGAGTAACTTCTTAGAGTCACACCTGGTTAATAGGAGGCAGAACAGGGATGAATGAGAGGGAAAGTTTATTGGAGTATTTTCTAATTAGGGAAACTCAAAAGGCAAAAACCAAAATGTCATTTTTTTCATAATTTTCCACATCCCTCATATACAGATTTGTCTTCATGAATTCAACAACGTTTATGGAGCTTTTGCCGTGGGCTAGGTACAATGCTAAGAATTGGAGCCACTCTGTCCACATGTAGGTTTGCTGAAAGACAACAAATAATTTGGAGTGTGGAAGATAAGAAGCTATTGTCTCCTAACTCAAAACCACTCTGATATATTCAGTTTGCAGCAGTGTGGCAGGAGCTCTGCACACAGCTGGACTCTGGTCCATCAGAACAGAGCCAGCTCAGTGGTGATGGTGGCCGTGAACAGAAGCTCTCAGTCAGAAGCAGTGCCCTTCACCAGCCTGCAGCCTGCAACCAACAAGGGCACATGTAGGCAAAGCCCCAGTGTGGTGATGGTGAACCTTCTAGAGCTTTCAGTGATAACAAATAGCCCACCACAGCACAGGTGTAGCAGGGCCACCACTACTGGCTGGGTACACATTCTCTGGGGCATTAACCAACTTGCTCCCTGGAACAGAACAGAAGCTCCTGCTTGGCTCTGAAGCCACAGGAAGTACCACACCCCAACACCCTCTTGAACTTCTTGGAGCAGTGAACTTCTTGAAGGAGAAGATGAGCTTGGTCTAATAAAATCTCCCACCACTACCTCACAGAGATAGAGCTCTCGAGAAAGAAGAAGAAACTTGCTCTTCCTGGTTGTGCTTTCCATCCCCTTTCTTGTCTGAACATCACAGAGATGTTTCCTCACCCTGCAAGGGACGGCACCTTCCACAGCAGCAGGGGACTGCAGCTGTCAGTCGATTGTCACAGAACCAGCCAGACCAAGCTTCACCTAAGAAAGGGGAGGCAGACCCCTCAAGGTGCGGACTTAGGTACGCAGGACTTCTCCACTGATATCTCATCTTCACCTTTTCCCCTCCGTTTCCTCAGGCTCAGGAGTTACAACTGCATCCTCCACTTGGTGACTCTGCTATAGCCCATTGTCCCTTTCTAATCTTTCCTTCCCTGAACAGTTACTCGGTTTAGCATTACTGCATTTCAGTAACTGAACGTAGTTACCTAGATTTCATCTGGTGTCAACAATTTTACATTTAAATTGACTTCTATAAAGATTATACATTAGCTGTTCTCCCCAGTATTTAGAATTTCTTTTAAAGATAGATCCCCTGAGTTGAAATTATCAGTTTAAAGAATCTCTTTGTATATTTATGTGTCCTACACTTATAGCTAAAATGTATGTGCACAGCTTTCCAAAATGGTTCTGTCACTTATATTTTCCAAGTAATGTAAGGCAGTGTTATGTCATGTTTCCTAACTGGTCAGTTATTGATAAAATTATATATTAAATTTATCTTGATTTTTTTTAATTTGCTTGCACTCTATTAATAACATAGTCTAGTATATTTTCATTTGTTTGAAACATAAACTTTGAGATTGTGAGTTAATGTTATTTTCATTATCTCACTGTTCTTCTAATGTTAGATGTCAATAGTCTAGTGAACTATATATTTAAAGTCATGCTCAGAATTAGAAAAAGAATATGAAAGATATTCTGATTTCTTCTAACTCTCAGAACTCCAGAGTGACAGTCATAATTCAAACATGATCCTTTCTTTAATGACTCCCAAGATCCTTTCAGGAAATGATCTCCACAGAATAATAGCATAAATTTTTAATTCCTAATCCACTGAATAAGATAGAAGTTACAGTTATTGTCTTCTAAAACCAATTAACATGAGGTTTTTGTTTTTGTTGTTGTTGTTGTTGGGTAACAAATAGAGTTGTAAACTCTGATAGAGAAAATTACATTTGATTAAATTCTCTACTTCTCAGAAATTTTTTGATAAATCAGCATGTACTTAATAATTACTATTAATGTCCCCATTTGTAATGCTGGTTCATTTTTTTTTTTTTGATATAAGATCATCCATACCAAAGAGTTGATAATTCTTCATTTTTAACTGTCACCCTCATTCAATTGCTTTTCTCTGATTTTCTCTGATTATTTTTCTTCAATAAATAATGCTCTTTAAACATTAGTGGCATATATTTTATGTGTACTATAATAGTTTGGATGACTCAGTAGATTCTCTTTTTACAGAGTGAAATTGCATTATTCTTTTACAGATGAGTAACAGAATCAGCTAATTCTACAGCTGGTCCATTCTCCCTATCTCCCTCATTAACAAATATCCAGATGTATCCTTGTGCTGAGGGACCATACAAAAGGGTGTCCCTTTTGTGGCCTCCAGCAACTAGGATGTCAGTGAGATGAAGATAAAAATGATTGGGTAGGACTTCTGAGAAAACCTTTTGGCCTTCCTTTCTCTTTCTCCTGCATCCTAACAGAAATGATGATATAGTGACCAGAGCTCCAAAACCACCACTCTGTGCTTTTAGAAGATGGAAAACAAATACTATGTACAGAAAAACAAAAACACAGTTCTCAGATATATCATCTCAGATACTATATGTAGGGTATGTTTCCCTCAACCACATTAAACTGCCTACCTTAAGATTTCTTTAATGTGAGCCAAGCCACGTGTCACTAGTTTAGACCACTGTTGCTAGTGGTAGCCAAACAGAATGCTTAAGAACAATCTTCCAGTGGTAAAATAGTTACATCACATATAAATATAAAAACTAGATCTATTTGTTATAATTTCCTCCGACATTGATTTATAACAGTACATTTGAATAAATTTACTACAAAAAACCCCAAGCAGATAGTTTGCAAATGAAAAATAGTTAAATATTCTGAGTTTTATGGATTTTTTTAGTTCATCTCAGCATTTTTTGGTAATGTCTGCAAAGACAAGCACTAAACACTCATGATGTGGGAAAAATAGAAATTACCTACTGTGCCAGACTATATATATGTAAGCACTCAATAACACTTAAAGGAACATGTGCATGTTGGCTCCTGTCCAACCAGATGGATCCCATGAAGCCAAAGTTGCATCATAATAATGAAAATACTTACATTATAGGTAAACTAGAATATTTAATTCTGAGATTAAAATGTGAATTCTTATATGTTTCAATAGCACAGTATTTAATGCAAAATTCTTTATGTTATTTAATGCAAAATTCTTTATGTTATTTTATGTTATTTTTCAACCCTGCTATTAAGTGAGCATAATTCTGGTTTTATGTTTATCAGAAGAATATTTTGAAAGATTAGGCAATTGATACTCACTGGTTCATTGTAAGAAAAAACTGTGTGAAAATACATCATAGTCTCACAGAGTGCATGCTGCACTGTGAGAACAGCAGGGAAGTCTTATAAAAAGTAACTTTGCTCACATTTTCATATATATATGTATAAGATTTTATTTCACTAGAGTCAACCTGTACTCCAGCTGTTTGTGCATATTTTAGTGTGATGCTGCATTTTCTTTGGAGATTAAGAAGGGCTCAGAAAGAAACTACCCTTTCCAAAACAGGCAATTTGCCTTTCAATATGTTGCATAACAGATGCTCCAAAGGAAGTGAAGGAAAAGAGCCTGAGCCAAGGAAGAGATGACCCTGCAAAATCCCAGGGCCCCAGGTCTGCAGGAGAAAAGCGGAAGGTAGGAAATAAATATGCATGCATGCATTTGCACCCAGACAGATTATCTGAAGGACACAGCTTATATATTAATGAAGAAGAAGAAGAAGAAGAAGAAGAAGAAGAAGAAGAAGAAGAAGAAGAAGAAGAAGAAGAAGAAGAAGAGGAAGAAGAAGAAGAAGAAGAAGAAGAAGAGGAAGAGGAAGAGGAGGAGGAAGAAGGAAGAAGGAAGAAGGAAGAAAGAAAAGAGAAGAGGAAGAGGAAGAGGAGGAAGAGCCAGCACTGTTTTGATCTGTGAATTATCAAAGTACTTTTCTTCTTAGGTTGAAGCACTGCATACAGGCACACACACACACACACACACACACACACAAATCACTGTGTATTGCCAGTTTACCATATAGAACATCAGATTTGACAGCTGGGAAATCTGGGTGTGTGTAGAGTTTTTTGTTGTTGTTGTTTGTTTTCTCTTTGTTTTTGTTTGTTTTACAATGAACCTAAATACTTGCATTATTTTTTTTAGTTCAATGTGTTTACATACTTCTCTCTGCAATTTTACAATTAGTTACATCAACTCATTTCAACACCTATCCTCTGAAAGCCCTTTGTGGGATACAAAGTGGATGAAACCTACTTCTAGACTTCCTAAGAGGAGACACACTTACCCAGCCAGTAGCTGGCATAAGCAAAGCTCTAAAGATATGCTCGCTCAGAATAAAGAGAAACAACCAGGCAGGCACACTGACTTGTTGCCCAGATTCCTGTAGCCTCTTATCCTGCCGTCAGACTACATCAACCTGTTCACTTCTAAAAGTGGACAGCCCTTGCAGAGTACAGAAATAGGGTTTGGGCAAACAAAAATAGGGGACACATTATTTTAGAAGCAAGATAAGAGTTGATAGAAGTTTTGTTAAACAATGTCTCTTTTATACCTTTAAACGACTATGTCAAACAAAAGTACACATTTATGTATTGTGACCTATATGACTTCTGTTTTTCATGAGTGCTTATCTTGAGGTTTTATTGTCTTATTTCCCAAGAATTTCATTAAAGAATACATGTTCAACTCATTATAATCTTCTTGAAATAAAAACCTAGAATTTAACATATGTATTCATTCACAGACAACATTTCCAGACCCCCCAGCTGCTTCTACTATATTCTAATCTGCAATTATTTTATTTAAGCTGTGACAGCAAGAGCTTTGAAAATGAATCAGGAGAGGGAATAGTGGGTAAAGAGATAGACATGAGTAGATTCCAGAAGTTTCCATGTGAAATATGACTAGTGCTAGGATTGTGCCAGTGGATATTTATGAATATTTAAAAATATATCAATTTCATTTATAGCCTAGGCACTGTTCTTTTACTGCAGATTCAGTCATGAAGTCCAAGGAAGGCCTCACTGTGGATGCAGCATTTGAGTGCAAAGAAGGGGAGGGTTTAACCTTGAAGATCTCGGGGAAGAGCTTTTGAGGCGGAGGATAGGGAGGGCTCTGAGATGAGGACTTGCCCAGTGTGTTCTGACCGATCAGGAGGCTGTATGGCAGGAGCCACTGGGGCAGGAGATGCAATGAAGTTGTAACTCTAGGTCTGTGGAACCGGGAGATCACAATGGGACATTAGTTTCCATGCTGGGTAAAAGGAGGAGGCTGTGTTAGCTGTTACCTACATCTCTCCATTCCAAAGGCATCTTCAGTCTTCTCTGTAAACTTTATTTCCTGGTTAGTCAAATGGCTTCCTGTTAAATGTTGCTAACAGAAGGAAATAAAAAGGCAAGAGAAGGAGAAAAGAAAGCTCCTATCTGCTTTTCTTGTTTGTATTCGTCATGAGCAGCTAAGAGTTTCCGTCCTTACCTTCTCGGAGTGCTTCCAGGACCAGCCCCTGCCAGCAGCCATTTGGAGCCTTCTGCTTAGAGGGGCAAATTGGTCTTAGTACCAATTCTATTGTGCTTTCCTTTTAACCTTCCAGGTCCAGTGATTGCATGTCCCCTGTTCCCAGTCCCCACCACCTAGGAATGAGAGCTTCCTCTTGAGCTTTTAGTATCTGGGTAACTGCAATGATCCTGCCAGCTTTTGAATAACCATTTTACCAATTCTCTGTTTAAATACTCTCTATTCAAAATGCTTTATTGTGTTTTCTGTTCTCCTTATTGTTACAGTGTCAAGTACTGGGAGTGATGCCAAGAAATCCTCAAAGATAAGAATATGCAATTGTTTTAGATATGTCCTTGACCTTGAACTTAATTTTAAGTTCCTTGTCAGCAATAAATGGGATATTGATATTGACAGAATATGCAGTACAGTCATCCCTCAGTATCTCTGAGAGTTGTTTCCCAAGATCCCTGTGGATATCAAAACCTGAGGATGTTCAAGTCCTTGCATAAGATGGCATAGAATTTGCATAGACCTTATGCACATCCTCCCATAACCTTTAGGTCATCTCTACATTACTTATGATGGCTAATACAGTGCAAATACTCTATAAATACCTGCTGTACCGTATTGTTCAATGAATAATGACAAGAAAAGAGTTTATACATGTTCAGGACAGACATAACCTTTTTTTCCCAAAAAAAAATACTTTTGATCTGTGGCCGGCTGAATCTACAGATGTGAACCTATGGATAGGGAGGGCTGATTAAAGTATCGTCCATGATTACATGGGATAAAGTGTGTTTTGAGGGACAAAGTGACTGCTGCAGATGACAATGGTAACTACAGTGATACGAGGTAGAATGGCTATGTCTGACTGAATTTGCAACTATACAAAAGAAAACAAGTCAAGAGTTTGATGATTTCAGTTTCTCTTGTAATACTAGAGGCATATTTTATTTGTGTCTCAATGCTTTTTAGCTTGTATATAACAAGGAAGTTATGGCTGGAATTTAAGCTCAATATTTAAGCATTTGATTCAGACATAGAATTACAATGGGGGTATAGTTATAGGTGATTTAATTGTCTTATGTGAAAATAAGAACACGAGTTTAGAAGGAGTGGGAACATCTGAATGTATCTAACATGAGCTTTGCTTTAAAAAATTCTTCTTTTTCTCAAGACATAGTAATCCCGCTGTGTCTACACTGTATAGCTAGAGAAACCTAAGTCCATTGCAATAGGAATAAATGAAAAAATTCCAACGTGGGAAGAAATGCCCCAAAATAATTACAGTACTTTTCTGAATATTTTGGCATGCACTTAGAGGGCATATGTGATTATAATGTATGTGTGAAATGGTATTTAATAAGCATTTTAAAACAGAGATTGGAATGTGACCTTGGATCCAGCCAAATTTATCAGCATGGGTGAATTAAGATGATAGGCTGAGCAGATGAAAGTTGTCCTAACCACATATTTATTTTATTGTAGACAGCAGTAGTGGCCCCCTGTCAGTAAAGCTGATGAGAATTTTTGAGGCCTTGTATAAAAAAAGGGCTTAGAGATAGGGAAATATTAATATGAACTTTGCCTATGATACTTACACACACATCACCCCACTGCCTGTGGGTTCAGAAACATTCTTTTCACCAAAGCACATGCGATATCTTTGTAGAGCCCAATGGCAGCTTCGTAAAGACTAATGCTGGAGGTGAGAGACACTGTAGTTTCTCACCTGTATGTACAATAATTCCCAGGCCCTGGTGTTTTTTGATTAAAAAGGAGACTGGATCCGGTTTGTATGGTAACCACAATTGTGTTTTGCAGGAGTTTTCTAGGCCTTCCTGAGATATGTCTGTGCAAATTTAGCAGGTGATTCTGAGCTACAGTAAATTGATGCTGATCCTACTAGGAGGTCAAGCATCATTTTGAACTGGTTAAGCTAGGAAAAATATCCATCCTGCAGGAGACATTGAAAGAGAAAACTGTAGTGGATAAAGAAGCACCATGAGTGTTTTCCTCCTTGATGGTGTATACAAGTATCTTGCATGTGAATGTACATAAGTATCTTGTATACAAGTATCATTTTGCAAAATAGCAATCTCTGAAGATCATCTCTTCAAGACCTAGAATCTGTGTTTCCACATCTTGAATTTGGACTGCCTTTGTGACTTGATTTAACCAGATAATTAGTGTAAGTGACATTGCATGAGGCCTAGATCTCAAGATATTGCTTCCTTCTGCTTTGGCCCCCAAAAACTTCCATGGAGAAAAGCCTATGCTTACCATCTGGACACTGAGAAGCTGTATGGAACAGAGACAGGCCGTACAGCCAAGCCCAGAAACATGAGAGCATCCAAAGACCAGCCCAGCCTTCCCAGCGCTGACCACAGATACATGTTTCAATCCACTGGAGGCCACAAGAGTCCCCTTTTCTTTATTCCTTACTATATCTCTTTTAATTTGTGTAAAGATTGTTGATGTGAATGGGAATGAAAAAGAAGAGAATTGACTATCACTGACTGAGAAGGCACATGGTAAATGTTAGGACTGTGAGTCTCTTCTGCATGGGAAAGTATGAGTGACTTTATTTATATAAAAGAGAGTGGAAGCATGAAGATTTAGCTATCATGGTGTGGAAGTTCAAACACAATATAGAAGAGTGTTTGTGAGTGCTGAGTAGTCAAACGGGGTGGCTTTGTGGTTCTGGGGCTAGGAGTTTACAAATTACATTTATTAGTTACCCTTGTCAGCTGGCTTCCTTTCAGATTTTACCTACAGGATACATAAAAGGGCAGAAGTGACTTCCTTCCTATTCTTCCTGTCTTTGGCAGCATTACCCTGCAGCAGCAACTTGATCCAGCCTCCAAAGCTGCATGCCATGTCCAGCACAGTGCAGCAGGACATTCAGGAGCCAGCAGCACCCTCAGTAGCTCCCTGAGTACTAGGATGGAGACAGATCCATCTTCTAAGCTCTTCACTCTTCCCTGTCCCTGCAGTGGTTGCTGTTCCCTGACATTATAGATTTTAGGGTTATCATTTTGCTCCTTCACATATCCAACATTTTTGTAGGAGACCTCTTATTCTGAAATACCTGATATTATTTATTTTACTTTGCTGGCCTGGACCTAGCCTAATGCAAAGAAAGCCAAGAGAGTTCTGATGTCTGAAACAATTTGTCTTGCATCTAGTTAGGCTTGCCCTTTCTGTTGTGTTGGAATAGTATTAAAGGAGAGCGTGTTAGGCTATTTTTTATAGAAATAGATACAACTGGGTTGGACCTTAAAGTGAAGAAACAGTTAAATTCTGCATATATTTTGAAAATATTAATGATGAGCTTTATAGGTTGACCAAGTGTGTGTTTGAGAATAAAGGAAAAGGTCTGAATTATTATCTAGGAGAATAGACTGAATGGATAGGGAACTTTGCTCTTATTGCTGGAGAGTAATTAAGATTAGTGATTATAAGTTTAAAAGTGAAGTCAGTTAGTACAACTCTATATTTTTCCACAGACATGCTTCCAGAATGGCTTTCTGCATAAATCCTGAAATCTTCTAGACCCAATAAAAGAGAAAGTTTTGTTCAGTAACCCAAAGTTTATTAGGTAGCAGGACACGGCAGATGGAACCCGAGTTTTGCAACTCATCTTTCAGTGATCCTAACAGGGATAACCACAGTGCTCATTTTGTAATGTCATTGATGCACTGTTGGAAAATTGTGGAAGAGAAAAAATTGAAGTTAGCAACAAAATTTATGTATACTTAGCCTGAAACTAGTATGTATCGCTTCTACTTAGATATCATTCACTAATATTCAATGTTATATAAAACCAACTAGTGCAAGTAAATATTGTTTAGCTTATATTCAGAAGGAAAAGAAAACAAGTTTAATGAACTATTAGCACATCTCCATGAAATGAATGAACATTTCTGTTAACACAAGCAAGAACTGAGAAAACAATTTGCTATGTTTTTACATGAAGGCAGTTGTTACAGAAAGCGCACAAAAAAGTGAGAGACGATCATTCATATAGCTTGTGCAAGAAGTGATTATAATGGCCGGCCATGAATTTTAACTGCATCAGGAGGAGAGAGAGGGCATGAAGGAAAGACAGTGTGTTAGAACTGATGCACTGAAGTGCAAATGACCAAGTGACTATTAAGAGTTGCCATCCTAGTGGGTGAGCATCGGCCATCAGGAGAAGTGGTGCTGGTTGGAGAATGCAATGTTTGAAAATGAAAATCTAGAGGAATTGCAGCCCTAGCATGTACAAAAATGAGAGCATGAACTGAAATTTAGTGAGACAGGGTACAAGAAAAATCAAGTGGGGAGACACTGTCAAAGAACTTAAGAGTTCTGGATACTGAGTGGTCAGCTACCCAGGAATTGAAATGTTGGAGGAAGTAATTGTGACCTAGTGCTGAAATCTTTGAGGAATGTGGAAAATAAGAACAGTGGGTTACATAGGATGTGATTAAGTGCGCAAAAACCCAACTTAGTTGTTGGTTATTGCCAATTCAATTCCAAATTTCCAAAATCCAACACTCAATTCCAAATTTCCCATATCCAAATGCTGGGAAGACTCGTCATTTCCAGAAGAGACACACTTTTCAGGAATAACCATCTTTAGGAGAGAAACTGTGAATTTACTTTTTGGGTGTATAGAATTTTAGATGTTTCTCTTTGAAATATGCAAAATATTTCAAGATTATTCAAAAACTAAAGTTCTAGGGCTCAGAGAAAAAAACAGCAGTGGAATATGTATTTCACACTATTGGAAAACAAATACTACATAAAATCATGTATTGGTAGTTTTATCTGGGTTACTAACAGGAAACAGAGACTGGATCTTAGCATGTGTAGAAGCAAAAAAGCACTAAGAGAACGCTCACATGTTTGGTTTACCATTTTAAATCAAGATGAGTACAGCTATATTGATTAGTTTTACCTGGTCCAATTTTATATTTTATTTTCCTTGGTCTAACACCCTTAAGCATGTATGTTAAGCTTGTGCCAATATTATTTAGAAAAACATTGTTTTGAAATATAATGTTTTTCTGTAGGTTGGATTTTTCACTTATTCTTATTGGAATGTAATTAAATTTCTCCTGGTATAGGTCTATGCATAACAAAGGTGGTCAGAATAGATCTTGAAAAGAATAATCATGCCACTGATAAAAGCTTAATGTAGACTTAAGATTGATTTTTACTCATGTACACAGAAACATCTTTACTTTTTCATAATCAGTGACAACTATGAATACATTTTCCACCGGAGTTCTGTAGTTCATTTAGAGACATAAATGTTGAGTTTAAGTTTCAGTCTCATCTGCCCTGCTATCTACATATGGTAATAAATATATATACAAATGTACAACTTGTTTTAGAATCACAAGAGAAGCTCTCTGAATGGATATTGTTGGTTCGTTTGTTTATTTGAGACAGGGTCTCATTAGGTGGTTCAAGCTGGCCTTAAACTCACTGTGTAGCCCAGGCTGGCCTCGAGCTCATGGTGATCCTCCTGCCTTAGCTTCTTGAGTGCTAGGATTGCAGGTGTGGACCTGGACCAAACTGATATTGCTAAACCTCTAAGCATATCCTTTTTCTTTTGTGCAGTGCCCACACAAATAGTCATTCTCCCTAAACCCGGAGCACAAAGTCTGGGAGTCAAGAGAAGAGCTATTTAAGGAAGAAGAAGCTTGACAATAAAAATCAGTGGTAATATTTATTGAGAACTTGTTGAACACTAAGATGTGACAAAAGAATTTTATAAATATTCACACATTTTTATCCTAAAGCAGTCCTAGAAAACATGTGCTTTTGTTATGTCTCTTTTACATTGAAGGAAGTCAAGGCACAGGGAATTTAGAAAGAATCTCTGAAAATTTCAGCTAATGGCATAAGCAGAAAACCTACTGCTGGCATGTCATAGTTTTATACAAGAGCTCGAGGTTTTAACAAGTACCATGTATCATCTTCTTACACAAAATTGTTGGCACTGAGCAAAGAAAAGTAGGCCAAAGAAGAAGAATTGATTTGTTGAATTAGTGGCATGGAAGTCAATTTGGAAGGTAGTAAAAGCCATTTGAGTGGAACCTTAAGTATGTAGACTGTAAGGTTGGTAAGGAATACATTGAGAGAAAAGATGTAGAAAGAAGACAGACACTTTAGATCCTGAAGAGTCTGACTCACAAGATCAAGACAGGAAAGATGATAGAGGTAGAATCAAGGTCAAGGAAAGTTTTTGTTTGCTTTTAAGATGAAAAGAACTATGAATATGATAGGAAAAAACCATTTGAGAACAGGACTAGATGGGAGACAGAAGAGAAAAGCAATGATATTTTGTGCTTCCTGGAAAGGTGAGAGGAGTTAAATTGGAGACACTGCTGGACCAGCTTTAATCCGGGGAAGGGACAACTCTTCCCTTTTTCACACAAGCCTACCAGATTAAGAAAGGCACAAATGTATATCTAAGGGAAACAAGGGTATGTCTCTCTGACACCTTCTGTCTGTTTTACAAAGTATTTTCACAGGAACCTGAAAAATTATGGGTCTGGCATGATAAAAGTTAAGCTCAGAAAAAGTGTAGAATAAAGAGAAGTCTGGGCATGATCAAAACACAAAATAGACATAGGAACGCAACAGTGAACCCCATTAATTTGTGTAATTAATATGCATAATAGCTATAATAAAAAGAATATAATATATGAAAGTGAAGTTAACAAAAAGGAAATATAGCATGACATGTGGGATGATTAATGACCTAGGTTACAGTGTTACTTTGCCGTTTACTATTTCTTCCAGTATTGTTCAGCTGCCCAAGACAGAAAAAAAAAAAATGGCTTCAGGAAAGATTTAGCTTTGCTAAATTAATGCAATAAAAGGTGAAAGGAACTGGTTCACTGGAAAAAAGAAAGAATAATTGAAATAGTGGACCATGAAATAAGAAGTGTTATGGTTATGATTATGGTAATGGTTATGATTATGATTATGGTATGGTTAAGGTTCAAGTTAAGAGTCAGGGTAGGGCAGAGTGGAAAGGATTAAATGACTGAAGATTCTGAAAAAGTAAGTGAATAGTCATCACAGAATTCCCTGGGATAAATAATACCTTTTGGACACAAGACTTCAAATTCTACTAGTCTCAGATGACTGAAAGTTTCAGTTTATGGCCTTAAGACTGGGCATCTATGTCACATAGAAAAAAATGTAATGAGAAGCTTAGAGACTTGAACAGGCTGTTCATGGGCCCAATAATCTTACAGGGCAGCAGAAGAAATGTAAGATGACGAGAAAGCCTGTATGTTCCTCCCATGTTCATGTGTTTGATGAATGATATGGAGTGACAGAGGAGTTAGTAGACACCAAATGTAAGAGATGGAGGAGGCCAAGATGGCTGCCAAACCTCACAACAGTGAGTGTTGATGGGCACTGTAAAAGCAAATGTCTTCAGGCTGAAGTGAGAATTAAGAAACATTCATCCTATTGCTTGATGCTAAATTCTGTGGCAATAACAGGAAAATAGCAGCCACCTCTTAAGGACTATAGTGTGCTCTCAGTAGAGGGTCAGTATGCGGTTGTGGCACTCACTGGTGGAGTATTATGAATACATTGAAGGTATATTTCTACTCTGTGTAGCAGATATTTTAGGGGACACAGTTGTCTGAGAGGAGAAATATGAAAGGAAGGATCAGATTTTCTCTCAGGAGGTAAACATCTTAGCATAGTAGAATTCTTTGCCACAGATTGTACTGTTTTTAAATGCTATTGTGAACACTTATGATATTGGCTGATATTAAAACAGTAAATAAAGTTCTTGGGATGCACAAGTTTAGACCTGGCAGGCTCTTGAAGGAGGTGAGATTGAAGGACTGAAATGATTGATAGCTCTTGTCTTATCCAAATTGAGTGGTGTTGATTTGGACACAGAAGCATCAGAGCAGAACACAGGGCTTGTAGGAGTGTGATGGACCTGTTTTTGTGGCTCAGCAAGTTTATTATTTTTCTAAATGTTTATTAGTTTAGCTACAATCTCTTATTGCATGTATTGTTCTGTTTTGCTAATACTGTTTTTGTTATTGGTATTGTTTATGTACCTATCTCTCCCAATAGACTCTGAATTCCCAAAAGACAAATTTTGAGTCTTATATTTTTATGTTTAGCATTTAGCTTGGTGCTTGCTCAATAAATCTTTGATCCAGTGACTTTATACACTTGTTTTCAGGCCCAGATTCATTGTGCTATCTACTTTCAATACAGTTCATCATTCAGTACAGTGCATGGCTTTGTTAGGTCATGATCACTTCCAAAAAATGTAATGTCTAGATAGAGCTTTTGGGTGCAAACAAGAGGAAGAATGTGAAGGCATCACTTGCTGTGTAGGGGTCAGTGATAAGAGAGAGGGAAACCAATTCACATTCTTTTCATTATCAGTTGTTTTCAGTTGTGTTACGATGACCTGGATAGAATTTCCCAGAAGAGCTAGTGGAAAAAACAAACAAAAGAGGAATAAGTCATTTGCTTAACTTCATTTGATCCTCAAGAAATCACTTAAAGGAGTGATTCCAAGAGTAAGCAATTTAATGAGCTCTAGTTCACAGTTTATAGCTGATGCTTTGCAATGAAACACCTTCCTCATGTGTGCCTGATCAGATACTGTAGCCAAACCCACACAACGAGTTCAGTTTCATTCACTATGTCCAAATTCAGTTTTTCAATGATTTCCTCAGTTTTTTGAATGATCTCTCATTACAGATTGCATCTTTCCTATTGAAAGCATATCTGGACCCCAAGAGTTTGAGAAAGTAGATTTTAAAACATTTCTCTTTCATTTTTAGCTCTGTTGCAGTTATATGAAAGATACCATAAGGTTGTATAGTGAAATGTCATGGTCAATATACTTAAAGTTTGAAGTAATGGGACATATTTCATAATTAATGTATTACTGTGTAAATAACCAGACTACCAAGGTGAGAAGAACATCCACCCTTTGTTGAGGCGAATGTGATCTTTTTCTCTTATACTACATAATCTCAAGAGCTCAGTAATTGGGATGCAGTGCACCTTGACATACCAGTAAGTTTCTTCAAGTTCTCTTGCAGTTAACCCCTCCACAGTCTCAACATGGGATGCACTTCTGCCTCTATAGAATGGAGTCAGTAATCCACACCCTGTTAGTCTGGCTTCTGTCTCTCAGCATGATGATTTGCAGATTAATCCATCTCATTGAAGGTATCTGTATTTCCTCCTATTGCCAAGTAATAGTCTCTTGTATGAATATTTCACAACTCCTCAATTTATCTGTTTCTAAGGGCATTTTGATTGTTTCCAGACTGAAGTTATTATGAGTAAATTTTCTATAAGCATTTATACATTAGTCTCTTTCTGGGAATATATTTTAATTTCCTTTTGGTCAAATACCTGGAAGAAAATTATTGCGTCCATTTTTAAAAGTAGAAGACTACCTTTAACTATAAGCAGTTACCAAATTATTTTCCATAGCAGTTCACCACTCACACTCCAGCTGAGGCTGACTGAGACTCACAGTTACTGAGCATAGATGATGCTGTCAGTTTCTCATTTTTATAATTCTAACTGATTTTCATTCACTTGATGACTAATGAAGGCAAGCTAGTCATTTATATGTCTTTTGTGAGGTATTTTTTAAATGTTTTTCCTCTTTGTTTTGTGTGTGTGTGTGTGTGTGTGTCTGAGTGTGTATTTGTTTTGCTGTTATTGTTAAACTGGGAAGGTTCTTTGTATATTCTAAATCTACATATTATATATGGATACATAGATGATGCAAGTATTGCTCTCAGGCCATGAGCTGATTTTTCATTTTTAGTAAGTTGTGATTTCTTGAAGAGAAAATGTTTTTAGTTTTACTTAACTCTAGTCATAAAATTTTTCCTGTGGTTCATACTCTTTTGCCCTAAGAAATCTTTGCATAACCTAATCCCTTCACAATTCTTTCCAGTTGTTACTGTTCAAAAGTGAAATACAATTCTGTGAAATACTGAGTTTCTTTTGGTTCTTTTTTAGTGGTGAGAAATTAGGCCAGATATATATTTAACATTTATATTTTTCTTTCCTCTTAACTAACATTTTTTAAAGCTAAATCCTGAGATTTTTCTATTGAAAGTTATACTAGTCACTTTTTAATAGTTATATAGTTAAATCAGAGTTTGAGATTTCCAGTTCTCAATAAATATCTACTATATTGGGAGAGATGAAAGACATGTAGTTCAATGGCAAATGTCAGTGTCTCAAGAATAGTATTTCTAAGGATGTTCAAGACATGGCAGGGTCATTCCTGATAGTGCAAGGAAGACCCTGTGAAAGAGTCATGGATGATGGAAGAATTTTAATAGATAAAGGTAAAGAAGAAACTCTAGTTAGCATGCAGCCAAAAGGCAGTAAACTTCACTTTCTTCTTTTAATTTTCTTTTCTGTGCATAATTCTTCATCATGATTGTGTCTTTATAAATGCAAGTATTTTAATAGTCCCCACCTCCTAGCATAAACACACAGTGATATTGATTGATACATAGGCAATCCAAAGAGAATGGCAGAGAACAGAAACTGCCAGTTCACAAGAAATATATGTCCTGGACTTACTGTTAGAATCAGCTCTCAGAGCATACACCATATTGTATCAAAATCTCACTGTCAAAAGATTAGTCTTGTTTTTGAGTCTGTGAAGATAGGACAGTCACCTTTGCCCCAAACTCTCTCAAGTTCACTTTTATAACCTATAAAATGAGAATTTTAAACAAAATGATTTTAAGGTCCTTTTAACTCTGAATTCTAACTATTGTTGCAAGATCAACATATTTTTTCATCATGGGCATCATTTAATGTGAGGTTATTTATTTATGGGTTACAGAGTGGTCGCCTGTAAAACTGGTCCTAAAAGTGTTATCTTAATATTAACATTTACAATAAGCAGCATAGTAAATAATTACACATAGACTTGACAGGCTACTGAACCTCTATTTGGTGATGGAGCTCTCATATTTAGAGTTTCTCATTGTTAATTGTGTGCTTTTATGACATATATTAAGGTCACGGAATATGGTTATACTGTGACACAATTTTACATTATTCACTTTTCATAAATACATATATTTTACATGTGGGTTTGGAAAACGGTGCTTCTCACACATCACTTTCCACTCTACTTTCCTATGCAACAACGCAAAGGAGTAGGAAAGAAGGGAGGGAAGAACAAAAAGAATGAGCTAGGAGTCTGTAGGGTGTTTGAGGTTAGAAGGAGAAATCACAAAGAAAAGAGAAATGCCTTGCAGCCCTTGAAAATTAACAGAGAGCTAGAATTTCCCTCACTGCCTGCTTGATACTTTTCTTTAGGCCCAGTTAATAAGTTTATTAGAAAATACCATTTTATTTATAATATATAGTAAGATAAAAACTTTCAATACTTAATGTTGCACCCTTATAAATCCCATTTCCTCAAAAGTTATATGGATTTTTATTAATTTAACAGAACAAATTAGATTTTGTGTTACATAAAATAATAGACAAACTGGTTGACTAATAACATACAGATATTAACTTGTACCTTAAAGATTATAAACTTTCAACATTTCAAGCATTTTATTTACATTTTATATAAAAATGGAAAGAAATCGTCTGGAGAAAATTTCTGTGTAAACAAAATATGTTCCACTGGTGCTTGTGAAATTCTGTTTGATTCTGTTATCTGCTAAGAGAGGGAATGAAATTGTCATTTGATAGAGCCCAAAGAAAACTTGATGGTCTCAGATAAAGTGAGTGATCTTCGCAAAGGAAAAGTACTTCACAGAAGCCGGAAACCGGAATACCAAAGGGAGGAAGCTGGTACTAGAATATTTCTCTTAATGACTGCATGACAAGTCCATCACAGGTCATTATTTATAGGTCATTTTCCTGTCAATTGTAGGAATCCTGGCCTTAATCATTTGTGTCAACACACACTTCCGTATAAAAACTTCCAACATGATACAGATAATTCTGAGAAACACGATATGTGTTCTGACAATTTTTTGCTTTCCTTTTGACTCTGAATTTGCCAAGATATTTCCTGTTAACTCCTTGGCATGAGTGTTTTTAAGTGCCTGTTACTGATGCCAGCACTGGGTATCTTGCTGGGAAAATCCAGCTTTTGTAAGGAAAATTACAGAGCATGTGGTCAGCATTAAATTTAAAAGACCATTACTACTACTATACTGAATACATTTCCACAGTTAGGTATTTCATTACTTTAAACAGATATTTTTCTTTAGCTTTTTCCTTTGGTAGGATTGTCTCCAGATTCAACAACTGTTTCATGAGTAAAAGAGATGTAGTATAAATATATTTCTAAGGATTATTAGCTGTGATAGGTATTCTGAAAGTGCTCCTTCAGCTGATAATAAAATCCTTTTGCTGAGCATTCTCTTAATCCATCACAAAGTTATCATCTTCAGGCAAAACATAAAACTTAGTCTGGATTTACAAAATTTATTTTTAAAATTGTAACCACTTGAATTAAAAATCCAGTGCAGGTCATACGCATATTCCTGGATGCTTTCTGTTTGCACCTTTGAGATACATTAAGAGGACAGACAGAGCTCTTCTTGATTGCGGTCCTATATCTGGATCGGATGATAGAAACATGGAACAGGTGGCAACTTCAAAGTTAGCAACTCGCAGACCATTACTGTTGTAAAAGGCATCTAACTGAAGCTTTTTGATTAAAATAATATTTTCTGACAGACATTAGTAAGACTATAAATGATTATGTTACTAGAATAGTGTTGGGTTCAACTTAACACAATAGTTTACAAATACAATGACATAAACACATGATGGAAAAGAGCCATTAATAAATCAATACAATAATCCTCACTTGGATGAAGTGGGAGGAAAGAAATGGAAGGCAAAAAAGTGATAGAGTAGGGAAAAATATTTCCATAATTTAATTTAATAATGTATAAGCCTCAAAATGAAAAATAGCCTTGAATAGTCAACTAATAAACGAAGTTAATTTTATAAAGGTGTGCTGTAATTATTTCTAAATATCTCCCATTAATATTCCAGAAAATAATTTTTACATAAAACTATTAGTAAGAAATCATCAAATAACCAGAAGATGAAATCACAGGGTATGAATGTATAATTATAATTTATTCAAATAATGAGGTCACTGATTAGAAGTACTGAATGTTTTCACTGGTGTCAGCATTGTGAAAACTACTCTAGCAGTTACAAAATAATAGTCAAAGGATCTTAAAATCTCAAAATAAGAATCCAAATTCATTAAATATATATTAAGTGCATGCTAGATAGTGCCATACTATGTGTGAAACACACGAATAAGACACGGTCCCCATCAGAAAGGAATCAATGTAGTTAATGAACTAAATATAAATCAATTGGACCCTGCCCCAGTGATAGCAAAGAGGAAAGGTAAGATATGAACAGAATTTCCTAGGAAATGTAGACAAGTCTCTGTGACTCTAACTCAGTGTTTCTCAGCCCTAAATTTCATGTTCTGGTCTCATCTCATTTGAAAATTCCTAAATACGAAATAATTTACCAAAACTCAGAGCCACAGCAATTTCAAAGTAGCCTTACTCAAAATATATACATATTTCTTGATATTCTGCTATGCTGCCATTAGGAGCATGTTCAAGAATCATGACACTAGTTTCAGACTAGACTTGAACAGATTATAAAAAGAATTAATATTTATGGAAGAAACAATGTAGCTACAATGTCCAAACTATCCAAAGCTATCTATATTTAATACAATCCCTGTCAAAATCTTCACAGAAATAGAAAAAAATCCCAAAACTAATATAGAAAAAAACCTGCAGATATCCCAAAAAGTCTTGAGCAAAAAGAACAAAGCAGGAAGCATTCTGCTACCTGACTTCAAAATATATCACAAAGCTGTAGTAATTAAAATAGTGTTGTATTGGCCTAAAATCAGGTACACACCAATGAAGTCAACTCATATATTTACAGAAAAATGATTTTTGACAAAGTTGCTAAAAGCATGCATTGGAGAAAGAACACATGGGGATAGGAAAATTGGATATCCACACGCAGAAGAGTGAAGGTAGACCTCTATTTCTCCTAAGTTATAAAACTTAACTCCAAATGAATTAAAGACATAAATAAAACCAGAAACTATTAAACGGCTTGAAAAAAGTAAGAAAAATGTTGATATGAGCATGAATTTTTTTGAGCAAGACTTCCAACACACAGAAAACAAAAGCAAAAGAGACAAGTAAAATTACATTGAAAATCTTCTGCAAGCAAAGGAAATAATTCAACAGAATAAAAAGACAACTATAGAACTGGAGAAAATGCTTGTAAGTTACACATCTGACAAGGGGATAATATCCACAATAAACACAGGCAAATAAAAAATTCAATACAAAAATAAATAACTGATTTTAAAATGGTGATAAATCTAAATAGACACTTCTCAAAAGGAGACATACAAGCGGCCAACATGCATATGAAAATAAATTCTCAACATTATGAATCAGGGAAATGCTAATCAAAACCTCAATGAGATGTCACCTTACCAAAAGAATAGTTTTCATCAAGGAAACAATGATAATATATGATGAAGTAGGAGACTCCTTATACACTATAGGTGGAATGTAAATTAATACAGCCATTATGGAAAATCATGTCAAGGTTCCTGGAAAACTAACAAATAAAGCTATTATGTAACGCAGCAATCCCACTGCGGTATACATTTAAAGAAAATGAAATCAGCATATCAAAGAAGTATTTTAAACCCATGTCTAGCATTATTCACAATTATCAAGAATGGAAACAACTTAAGCACCATCAACTGATGAGTGGAAAATGCTATATCTGTACACAATGGAGTATTATTCAGCCACACAAAGAATGAATTCCTACCATTTGCAACAATGTGGACGAACCTGGAGGATAGCATATGAAGTGAAATAATCCAGGCACAGAAAGACAGGTACCACACAGTTTCCTTGGTATGTAGAATTTAAAATGCTATCTCATAATGAGGGAGGAAGTGGCAGTTACCAGAAGAAGCAGCAAGTTGGGAAGAGGGAGAGTTAGGGTACCAAATCCATACAAGGAACGGAAACACTGTGTACTGCAAACAGGTACCAAAACAAATAAAAATAAACAGGGAAGATCATTTATGGAGGGGAGAGAAGGAAGACAAAAAAGAAATTAGAACATATTATATACATGTACCAGTTTCTCACAAGAAATGTGAGCATTACATACTACGCACAGCTACCAATAAATAATAATAATAACAATATTAATAACGATGAACAGAAACATGGATCAAGAGATGCTAAATTACAATTAGATACAAGTAAGATACTCCAGGGTGCAATTGCCCCGTAGAATGACTACCTATCATGACAATTTATTGTATATTTCAAAAAGTGAGAATAAAGAATTTTGAATACCTTCAGTATAAAAAAGATTGTGTTTGAATAGGTAGTTTCAACCTGATTTAAACATCATGCAATGCTAGATGTGTCAGAACATCACATCGTAGCCATAAACAGGCAAACATTTTGTTTGTGGCAGTGAAAAAGTTTAATTTTAAAATGGAATTGTACAAGTCAAAAATGAGGGGGAAAACAAGGATCTAGATGAAACATTTGCTTAAGTTTAGACTAAACTTTCCTGCAGTGGATCTCCATGCCTACCACCTTTCCTTGAAACTTTAGTCAAAGTTTTTCTTATATTGAAACTCAGTGGGAACAGGTAAGTACTTAACAGTGTCTCTCTGCCATCAAGATATCTTTTCCCCAAGTCACTCCAGTGCCTAGAACTGCTTCTGCCACATGCAAAAAGCTCAGTGATGAGTCGATGTTGATTGGATACCTTAACATCCTCACTGTTTGTGATCTGGGCACTTCAAACACTTCAGGAAGGCTTTTCCTAGTGACTTACATAGGCAGAGTTGTTTTGGGGGAACCCTTAACAGCATGACTCACTCTGATGGTAGATAGCATAAGGCAGGTGTATTCATTTCCCACTGCTGCTGTGATAAAATACTGCAAATTCAAAAATTGTTTCTCTTACACTTTGGAGGTCAGAAGGCCTCAATGTTTTGGGGCTATAATTGAGGTTGGTTCCTTCTAGAGACTGTTTTGTGCCTTTTCCAAATTCTAGAAGCAGCCAGTAATCTTTGTTTCTTGACCACATCACTCTGACCCCTCCTGGTATTGCCGCATCACAATCTCTTTATCACCACTCTTGTGATCACATTGGGTCTACCTAGATAATGGGGAACAGCCTCCCCAGTCCAGTGTATTTAACAGAAATCCAAAGTGGCTTTGCCCTGTAAGTTAACATAGTGACAGGTTCTAGGGATTAGGACAGGAACATGTCTGAAGGAGAATTCTGTCATCACAGTAGGTGAATGCATCGTAACCCTTGTCAACTATCTTGAGGCAAAGCTTAACCAAGTACTTCTGTATCAGAGATTTTTGCCCTTGAAAAAGGAAGAAAGTAAAGAATCAGACTGTGATTTGACCCAGATCTCTTCAATTTCATTAAAGATAATACTTCATCTGGTCAAACACATCTCAAAATCTCTCACTGAGGGCTCTGCAGATGACTTTGAAATTTTATTTTTGTATTAGTTCTCATTGTGGCTGTCCCAAAATGTCACTTAACATTTAGATCAAATTTAAAACAGGCTTGACTTTTCACAAAACAAATATAAAAGAACTCTAGTCCTGGCTGAATATTTCATTTGTTTTAAGTAAATGTAAACAGTAAGTTCTCCTGCATACAAATGAAAGGATGATTTCCATCATTACTTTAAAGACTACTTTGAAAATATTAGGTTTAAATATTTCTGCACTTTAACAATAGAAAAGAGTTGACTTTCAAAATGCTTTGCCTGTGCCATTGAGAAAGATAACAGTGACAACAATATTAACCAAGAAGAGTCAGTCATCCAGTAGGCTCTGAATTACATTTAACAGCTGACAACAGTTTAAAAAGTCACAATGTGCTCAAAATAAAAGGAAATCTCCAACAGAACTCATTTAAACTTGCTAATCATAAGAACAAAATTAAAGCTGTCCTTGTTGGTATTATCGGAATTTAGATTAACCTCGGCAGAGGAAGTGGAAACAGGTAGGATAAATGTTCCCAAAGAAAGAATGACTCATTTGGAAGTTTATAATTACATTCTGGCCCAGACATATCAAACACCCTTACCAAAGTAAGCCAAGAACAGCCTATTTCCTGAGAGTAATATTCTGTACTATCTAGCCACTGAACAGTCCTCCTTTCTTTAAAATATAATAAGCACAACAATCTTCCATTCAGAGAATCATCCCATAGTTTTATTATTAGAGGAAAAAAAGCAAATATACTTATTCTTAGAAAAAAAAGGCAAAGATGACAATAATTCACTGTTGCTATCAGCTGGACAGCATTTAACAAAAATCAGGTTCATTCATTAATT
The DNA here is from genome assembly GCA_004027455.1 of Hydrochoerus hydrochaeris. Taxonomy (NCBI): domain Eukaryota; kingdom Metazoa; phylum Chordata; class Mammalia; order Rodentia; family Hydrochaeridae; genus Hydrochoerus; species Hydrochoerus hydrochaeris. Next base: position 657,661 of record PVLA01000111.1, read on the forward strand.
CAACAAATAATTTCTGAGCACTTAATTCAGACTGTGTTCTAGGTGCTAGGGAGGTAAAGAGAAATAAGACAAACAACTCACCCCCATGCAGTTACACTGAGTGAGGACACCATTAGTAATGCCTAAACTAATATTAATATCTCAAAAATGTCACTACTGAACTCACCATCCCATAAGAAATTGATACATACTCGATGAAACAAATTAGAGCTAACTAAGTATTAGGTTATGGTGGATGAAGGGTGGAGGGTGTTTTACATAAGATGCTTTGGAAGGACCTCGCGGAGGAAATGATGTCTGTGCGAAGACCCCAAGGAAGTGAAGTCCTCAACTGTAACAATCAAGAGAAAGTGCATTCCAAGCAGGGGGGACAAAGGGCAGAAGGGGCTCCTGGTATAGGAAGGAGTTTTACATGATCAAGAAGTGGGGAATCCAATGTAACTGGCCAGGGAGAGCCACAAGGAAAGTGACAGGAGGAGATGAGACCTGTGAAGCAACCTAGGACGACAGAGCTGAATTTTGTTCTGAGTGTAATGGTGACTCATTGGAGAGTTTTCAGTGGAGAAATAACATGATCTAATTTGGTTGGCAAAAATTCATTCCAGCTATTACATGAAGGGGACTGTGGGGAGCAAGGGCAGAAGCAAAGAGATAAGACCAACATTGTCTCAGATGAAAGATCATTTACTTGGAGTAGGAGGTGGTGTTGGAGCGTGAGGAAGAATTAAAGTTCTGAAGGTTGCACTCCTGGTAGTAGCTTTCCTGTTGCTAGACACAATTTCAGGTACCCACTATTTGAAGCAAGAAAGGTTTATTTTGGCTCACAGTTTCGGTCCATGGTCAGCTGGCCCTAAAGCCAAAACATAATGGCAGAGGAACACAGTAGAAGAAAAGGAGCTCAAACCATGGGAGACGGTAGGCAGAGAATAAAGAGAGGAGCCAGGGATAAGAATATGCTTTTCCAGGTCACACCCCCGATGACCACCTCCAAACAAGTTCCCCCTCTTAATGCCACATTTACCTACTGAACTCATCAGTGGATGAACTCACAGAAGAGGATAGTACCTCCATGATCCAATCCAAACCCACAAGACTTTGGTGAAACTTTTTAGATTTAAACCATAACCCTCTTCCATGATTCTTTACCTAAGACAATTTATAAAAGGAAAATTATGAGATACACCGTAGTCCCCATTTCTGGTCTCAAGACCACAACAGATACTTACTGTGTCCTTTTTCTTCTGTCCATTCCAGACACTGCTCACTCTCAGCGATGGCTTCCACTGGTCTAGACAGCTTACCTGGTGGCGCGACCACAGCCTTCTTCTTGAGCTCTCTGAGTCTCTAGTCATTATGTTCTGCTCACACGGGTTATAACAAACATGCATTTAGCATTGAAATTAGGCCATGGGATGTCCAACAGAATCTCCTGAGCATCAAACAACTTCCTTTGTACCCCTGCTGTGCACTAACAGTTCACCTCCTCCAGAGGATCATGATCAGTATCTCTACCATAAGTCCTTTTCTTTCCTACTGGCCCTTTGGCCTGAGGGCTCTGAAGTGCCTACAAGGCAACAGAGAAATAAATTTAGTGGGGTTCATAGCATCCCCCTGTTGTATGCTTTCCATCTTTTAGAACCAGGTCTTCTACACTCATTGAGCTCAAGAGTCAAAGAAGGGAAACAAAAATTCTCCCAAGGTAATAGAGCACAATGATTCCCAAACCCAAGAATTCTATGTGCTGGCATCTGACACCTGGACTGATTATTGATTAAGAGTATGTACTGCACCCTAAGTGACTAAACTGATGGAGCACCAACTTGGTACTTCAGCTATGCATTTTACAAGTTGTTTGAACACTCTCTGAGCCCAGCAGCTTCTGGGAGCTGTGGTATAGGACAGAGTGCCTAGATTCCATCAACAGGTACCTACCACGTGTCTTCCTTTGCTCTAAAGTGGACGCCCCTAATGTGCTATGGAAGTGAATGGTGTAAGAGTCATTGGGACATTGACAGTAAATGACATGAGGCTTCCAGAGTTCTGGACTCCCTGCTGGTGCAGCTTATTCCAGCCTTGTGTGTGCTTGGTTCCAGAAAGACCGCTCCACAACTTTACGATAGCTGCAGTTATCAGGGCTCCGAGAAGTTAAAAAGAAGTAAGCCTTCATTCAAAAGGGAGAGCTCTAAGTATAGCATAGCATCTCAATTTCTCAATGTTCTTATTTCAACGATCAATGTTATTATTCTCTTTCAAAGTAGGAAAATGACATGGAGAAGGAAATATTCTTCTATGTGACAGTCTAACATTCTCCATATTAATAAAAATGAAGCTACAAATGCTACACACAGTCTTTTTCACCTGACATCTATTTCATTTGCTCTAAGTCCTTTTTCCATTTCCAATGGCTTCATCTGTACAAGTTTCCAGCTCACTTTGCTCACCTCTGCACAGGCTCGAGTTCATTAACATCCCTCCTGAAGTCTGATGCTGTTTACCGTATGTGTACTTAGAGCAGAGACTCTTTCATTCTATATAGTGCAGCTAGTATTTCAAAATTAAGACTAAAACTTTACAACTCTTTCTCCTAAATAAATTTCTAAGGCTTTTGTCTCCTGTTCTATACAATAAAGTTCTGTGATCCAGCTCAATTCAGCTAATTTTATCAAGTGCACTGTTGCTAGTATGAGAAATGTTTCTAGTCTTATCATTCATTTGCTCTACTCTGCAGAAAGAGTTTTATAACATTCTTTAATCACTGCAGTTCTACTGATATGAAAGTAAAATCTTCAGCCAGCTTTTAGTCTATGCATACCACATCTTAGTGACTACCAAAAATGCACTTTAGTTTTACTGAGTAACCTTCAATGATAAAAGAAAACACAGAGGGACCAATAACTTTGGGACCACTTACCTATAAGGATAAAAGAAATGACTTGCATGTCTGGATCTACTTTAAGTTCTTCAGATGAGCCTCCATAACCCACTGCTGGACCTGGAGGTGCATGTTGGGAGACCCCACTCTCCCTTCACATCAGTCTGCTCATCAGCATATTATGAATGTGCTTGATTTGAACAGCCCACATTTTTTAGTTTCATTCATAATGGTACCCTACAGTGTCCCTGTTTTCTCTTCACCTCTAAGTAGAAAGAATTTTTCATGACTTATGCAGTATAGGAGAAAGAGAACATGAGTATTCTTATGGTTTCTGTACCACTATGAGCTCCCGCCTAGTGGAGAATGCTTTCAATCCTGAATATTTACTGTCTCAACTACTACATGTTGATCAATTACTCATGACATAATTCCATCAAAGTTTTAATGATGCCAAGTATCTAAACAAGTGATATAATGGTTGATTTCTCTTATAATAATTTATTTTTTTAATATAAGCCACTATTGGCCTATACATCATACTCTAGTTCATGCTATTTCCTAAGTAAGCCTTAAGTACACCTAAGCTTTCATTAGAAAGATTTTTCTTGCTGTTCTTAGAGTCAATATAGGTGAACCAGTGATCCTGAGCCTACCCATTGATAACATTGATTCTGTCAATAGATTGAAGTAGGTTAGAAACACTTAAGAAATTTGGCAGCCTCTATAATCTATCTAAGGTGAGTTTTACTTTTCATAGAATAAATCTAAATACACCTCACAATAGAATATATGAGCATATGTGTGTTATATATATGTGTGTGAGATATATATGAAATATTTCAAAGTTCAGACCACTTTGTTTAGACTTCCTTACTTCACAAGAGGAAATTGTTACAAAGAAAAGCAAGAGAAGACAGATTTTTCTTGGCCCCTTCATTGCTGATGATAAAATTCCATGAGGAAGGATGGTGTCAAGGGTTCCCACTGCACTTTTTTGCTTCTTTGCTCTTCCCTTGAAATAAATCCTGGCAGTACCACCCTGATCTTCACAGTTAAATAGCTTTACCCAAAGCAGATGTGCTCAGGGAGCATTTTCCCCTTTGCAGCCTGGAGACGCACAGTTTCTCTGTTCATTTCTCCTACTGACTTGGGGCTATGAGAACACTTGGAAGTGGCTTGGGCAAACAGAAACTGGATACATAGAGAATGCATTTAAATTTTGCTATTAATATTATGTTAAATTATTAAACTGCAAGCCATATAAAATAGCTGACAGCCTGAAAAAGTCATAAATCAGCCAACACCTACATAATTTACTATCCTTTTTTATTTTAGTATATTCCTCTGTTTGAATAATGAAACAGAATTAATTGGTTTCACTTTGAAAGCAATGTTATTGTAAGCATGTACTAACACTGAATAACAGTCTAAAATATATTCTACCTATCAAAATACATTCTTAAGACAACTTTTAATTTAATTCAGACATTATATACCATATAGATTTAGTACAGCATATTTTCTCCTTTCACTACAATTCTCAGAAATCTTTCCAGAGTATTAAGTTTGGAAAGTGTTTGTCTTTTGATATTTTATGAAACAAATCATTAACTAGAGTATAAGAATATTTTTATTTAAATACAGATTAGCTTAGATGAGAATTAACTAGAGAAACTAAAAAAGCCTTAACATAATATTGAGTTTAAGACATCTGGTGTTAACTCACTTTGCTCTTGATATTTGGAAAGAAAGGCTTTTCTGAAATGCTGTATAGTTATTTTTAAAACTATACACTGGCCATCTTTATTCTATAGAGAAATTTAAATTAAGTACAATGCATAACAAAAGTTTAAGCTTTAAAGAACTTTCCTTAAGTAAGACTATTATTTTGCTGTGTGTCTCCCATTAATTGCAAAAATAGGAAGGTAAATTTTGATCCAAATACCACTGAAATTTTTATGAGTCACTTGAATTTACTAATGGTAAAAGTAGTTTTATTTTTCATTTGAATCATTTCCAAGTTACTGTTAACTAATGTGTGTGTGTGTGTGTGTGTGTGTGTGTGTGTGTTGATTTCTATGACAAACATTTTCTCCATCTGGAAAATAAGCTATACATTATTGTCAATTCAAGGACAAGCATATGAATTGAGTTTTGCAGGGCAGCAACATATGGGATTTTCAGAGGGGCTGGAAGAGAGATGGGAACCATTTATCTGGCTGTGAGAGAACTGCACAAGGTCACACAGGGTCCACTTTAAGGTGGGACCCTGTATCTCATCTTATTTAATGTCATTCGATGACTGTGATGCAAACAAGAAAGAGAATCAAACTTGTAATCTCTTTTGGGTGCAGAAAAACTGCTCCATACTAACAAATCCAAGAGACACTGGAACAGCATAATATATTCTTTGGGGAGTTTACTATAATTTTTGCCTTACTTAGTGACAAAGTTTATTTTCCTCTTTAAATGTGTCTAACCTTAGCCAACAAACAGCATGTTCCCTTAAAAGTTTCAGATTTTCAACAAAATATATTTCTCTGAATAGATGAAGACTACATAGAGAAAAATCGAATTAACTAAAAAAAAATTCTCTGCACTATGTCAACTGCTGCGCTTTAAGAAATATTCTCAGCAGGAGCCTAAAGAGATGTCTTTCTATGGTCTGTTGGCCATTTCAAAACTTGGGCATTTAAATGGTCAATTCATTAGAAAGTAACAGCTTACTACTACTACTACTGCTGCTGCTGCTACTACTACTACTACTAAAAAATTAACTTTAAGCCAGGTATGGTGGCACAGGCCTGTGGCCCCAGCAATAGGAGCCTGAGGCAAGAGGATCACTGTAAGTCTGAGGACAGCCTGGGCTATATAGTGAGACTTTGTCTCAAAAAACAAACAAATCGACTCCCCTCCCTGGTGAGCAGCTGGGAGTGTGGCAGGCTACAGTGGCCCAGGGCGGGAGCCACCAGTATCTCCTGAGATCCTTGCCATGCTGGGACCTGGGACACCGGGAAACCAAGCAACCACTCCCCTTCCCTGTTTTGTTTAATTTCAACATACATGAAGGTATGGACAGCTATTTTGAAGAGGAGAGACACTATGACAGCCATTAGTGACTTCCCTATTGTCTGGTTTTGAAGACCTAAAACGCCTTCCTCATTCTGTTCGGATCAGTTTTATACTATGTTGTTTTATATGAATTCTCTGTATGCGAAGACATGGGCAACTATTTAGAAGAAAACAAGAGACAATATGATAGAAAGTGAAGATCTCTGGTTGTCTAGCTTTGAAATTTATATCTCTTACACTGCTTTCTCATGTCCTGTTTTGTTGTGTTTAATCTTACCTTCTTTAAAATAAAAATAAAAAGAAATATACTCAGTTAAGGAAAAATGTTCATACTGGATCATAGCTGTTTAAAACTACATTTTATTTCACAGTGATGCAATAGAAGATGTTGAAAGAAATAATCACATGGTGCTAGAATGCAGAGTAGGCTTCCTGAGTAGCGTTTTCAGCTGTGCTCTTCACCAGCTATATGATCTTGGAAGTTGTTGAACTTCTCTCTTGAGCTTAGTTCCTTCATTTATAAAATTAAAAAAATGGTTTTATTATCTCTAAGATTATTTCCAGCTTTAATAACTGAAGGTTTTCACTTCATTGTGATTTTCATAAGATTATTTGGTTTCCAGTCCACTACATTAGTAATTCTGAAATGAAGAAAATGAGTACATATCTTCATGGCTTTCTCAGGCGATACTCACTTTACATGGTGAAAAACTGGCAATAAAACTTAAAGTAAAATATAACATTATACTGGAATTCAATTAATAATTTTTAAATTCTATATTTAAGAATCTATTGCATCACTGACCTTCTTAATTATTAATAGGATATTTTTAAAGGAAGCTCTAATGAAGATTTTGAAGAAATTACAAAAAGAAAAATTTGGAAGAAAGTATAGAAAAGTTGATAAAACATTTAAGAAAGCACAGATGGAATCTGAGAAAGGCAGGCCCACAGCATAGGTCTGAGCTTACCAACACATGCCTCTTTAACCCACTGGGTAGAAATTTCTCAGGGAGCCATGACTTTACTGAGTACCATATTTCCCTATTTCTCTTTTGTATTTTTACAAACTGTTATGGAAGATTTAAGTTCATGAATCTAGTAGTTCTGAGATTGAAACCATCCCAAAGCAAAGCAGTTATGCCTATGTATATTTGTTTGTATGCTGGCACTAACTTGTATGTAACACTGACTGTGATGAAACAGGCCAGTTGCTCTCGTACTTTACCACAATTATTTCTTGTGCTTAGCTGACAGTTGCAAAAAAAAAAAAAAAACTACCTTCACGAGACCTCCATTATCCTGTTCTCTAAACACAGTCTAATGTGGTTTATGTGTGGTCCCCATCACCTAATAAAAGTCCGTATTCTATCACAAATAGAAGCTGCATTCTCTAAATGGAATAGTCCTTGCCAAAAAATGTTTCCTTAGCAATGGGAAAACGTACTTTAAAAAAATTATTCACTTATTTACATGAAAACTTCAGAGACAACTCAAGATCACATAATCAGATCAAGAGAATTCTTTAAATGCCTTTTATCTTTGTTAGGGTAGTCGTCTTGTGCATGATTTGCCCATGTTTCCCCTTCTGAAATGCAAAATAGAAGGTAAGATTTGAATTTCAGTAAATAGTAACACATTGTGCAGAAAGTCTCACTTATGCAGAAATGTCCATGAGTAACAGATTTACGTTTTCTTTCCTTGTCTCAAGCATTTATTTCACGTGTCCTTCCATGGTTTTTTCGCAACACAACCAATCACTACAAGTTTAATTGAAGATTTGTAAATATTTCCCACCCCAAATAAACTCCGATTGTTTTTTTTTAACCATACTCTTTGAAACATATTTCTGCCTTGGCAAATTCAGAAAAACTTTTAACAGTACAACAAAGCAAATTAGAAGAAAGATAAATGAGGCTTTTAAGGGGCACATATTAAATCAAAATGGAACTTATTTTCACTAAAGGAGCCTCACTTATGGTAGTTTGTACAGTGCACACCTCATAGTATTATGAATACATAATGGCGACACAATCTTTCGGGGGGCCTTAACCTTCAGTGAGGGATCTTGGGAGGCTGGGTGATGAGAGAAGGAATGGACCGCTGGGAGGAAAAATAGTGGGGGGAATCTCTCCGTCACATCTGTGAAAATACTATAATAATTCAACACTCTTTCCACTTATGATTTAGTTGAACCAGTATATTCTCCACCCTATACTCATTGAATGTGTAGCTGTCAACATTATTTTCATAGTACACATAAAGGAATTTTAGAAATTTGAGTCTTTTTAAATTAGTTTAATAAATGTTTATAGAAGACCTGCTAAGTGTTAAGCAATAAGCTGGACATAAAATATATATATACATGCTAATTCCACAAAACAAATGTTGCTCTTCTCTACTGCAAGCATACAATACACAAACAGTTAAAACACAAGTACACAGACACAGAAAAAGAAGATAAATTCAGCAGTTTCCTGAAGAAGAAACTGTGCTAATGGGAGAAATCGTACATAATAGTCTACAACCAAATTTCCCACTGACTTTCTTGGGTTTACACTGTGTTTACATTGCTTGATATTTTAATCAAATAAAAAAGGACTGTTCACACATTATCTATCTCCTCTATCTAAAAGAAAGCTGATTTTAACTTTTCTGCAGAAAACTACAAAAAATGATTTTTTTAGTCTTTTGAATTTATTCAATACTCTGCCGAGTTTTTGAAAGTTTGACCCATAACCCTTCTTAGATTGCTCCTCAAGTGTCTCTGTCCTATTGGACAGCACACTCCTTAAAAATAAAAAAAAATCAACTTTCTCTCCTACTGCTCTTCAGGCTGCCTTCTACCCACCAGGAAACACAATGCTCTCCTCTACCTGGCTGTTCAGACCTCCCTGACCTCTCAGAGCTACTAGGAAAGCACATTTCTCTGAATTTAAACATTTCCTTTTTGAAAACAAACATATAAGTCAGGTTTTCACTATATGTTCTATTTTTCTCTTCTTAGATGATGTTTGGTGAGAAGTTAGGGAGTTTACACACACAACAGCTTTCTGCTTGCTGCAGGTGGGATGACCTTTTCTGTAGTTCTCAGAACGTCTGAGACCAGGGAAGCCAAAATCTCCACAAGAAGGCATAATGCTTAAGAGTTCAGAGAAATATCTAAAAGGGAAAATAAGTATCTTACAAAACACTGAAAATTAAATAACAGTCATCAGTGATATATATTCATTAACATTAATCTGTGTGGAGATTGTAGTTTTTTAAGAATAAAAATGGAAGTAAACTAACAGCTTAACTTACATATTAATAGTTAATAATAGAATTATAATACAAATAAACATGAGATTGAAAGCCAAGACAAATAATCAGCTAATCCTAAATAGCCAAAGGATGAAACAGACTCCTTCGTTGGAAAAGTGGTCCATGTGTCATTTCATCGTTCTGAACAAACACTTTTTTTTGTAAAAATTCTTTGCTCTATTTTGTAGGCTAAAGTAAGGGTTAAATTCCTTGGCAAGGTAAAAACTTGTAGACCTTTAATATTGTGCAAAACTCTCTCCTGGGAAGAGATAAGGAGTAGTGAGGTGTGATACAGTAGAGACACAGACAGTCACCAGCTGGCAAAAACCAGGAAACTTAATCAGAATCATGACCAGTGGAAAAGAGTCTGAAAGTATCTATTGCACAAACAAGTATTTTAAGTCATAAAGAAAAATTATATAGAATTTAGCAAATCATTTTGCTTTAGGGAAATGTGTAGCCAAAAAAAAAAAAAAAAAAGTTTTGTCAGACCTGAGAAAGAGAAACCCGCCCTTCCAGCCTCTTTTTTTATGGGTAGAACTATTCAGTCCAATATGGCAGCCACTAGCCACTTCCTAACCACAAGTGATTAGGACACTCCTGGGTTATAGCTGGTCCAAATAAAAATGTACTGTGACTATGTCAATTTCAAAATCTTTCTGCTGAAAAAGTTAAGATATTTTATTAATACTTTTCATTAATTACATGTTATAATTTTGGACATACTGGGTTAAGTAAAATTTATCATAACTAATTATATGTGGTACATTTTTGTTAGGGGCATTGGTTTTTTGTTTGTTTTGTTTTGGTACCAAAAACTAAACTCAGGACCTTGCACTTACCAGGCAGGTGCTTGTACCACTAAGCTATATTCCTGGCCCTGCTTGAAGTATTCTTTTTGTTATTATTATTTTATTACTTAAAATTTATAATTAAATTTTACATTAATTTATTAAATTAAATTATAATTTATATTATAAAAAATTATATTAATTTTAAATCTATATAAAATTTTCAATTAAATATATGCTTCATGCTTGTGGCTCACTTTATATTTTGATTAAACAACATTGACCTACATTATTAGCTCATTTTGGCCCAGAAGGAGTTATCTAATTGGCAGCTGTTTACTGAAGAGATAGTGGTGGTTAGTACAGTACTTATCAGACTGTGTCAAATCCCTAAACAAGCAGTAATTTCTTCCTGAATAATAGAGGCATTCTCTTTAAATCTCCAAAACTCACCCTGGCTTTGGACCAGACATCAGTACTAAAAATCAGCACATCTAACTTCCACCAGTCTCTCCGGGGCACTATGAGTTCACAAGTCTGGACTGAGTTGATGAAGGAGACCAAAATTATTTTTAATGCTCTTCTTGCAAAGGACCAAGGCTAACACTATGAGGAAGAAGAGAATAAGTTTAAACTGTATTTCAGGGAACTATCAGAGAAAGCTGTAATACACTGGAGGGGAAAGGCGAGGAGGGATGACTAGACCAAAAGGAACTCTCCTCCCCAAGAAACTGTCAGCTTCTCATGAAGGTGGATTGGGAATCTAGCACCAAGGAAGGCTGTATCTGAGGAGTGGAGTGAGTCTTTGGAACTGGTCCAGTTGGGTCAAGTAGTGATTTTTGATTCCACAACAATTTCCATTCTCCCCTTGCTCTCATTCCCATTCTGTGACTTTATGGGAATTTCTTTATAAATAAAAGAGATTGTTGGCTATTTTGGTCATAAAATACAGAAATGTATTATCTCCTAGACTGGAAATAAATTTGACTTAAGAGGAAAATTCAAGAATGTTACAAAGTTTGTGCTTTCTCCTTTGAATTGTTAGAAAAATATCTTAGAGAATAGGAACTTTTCCCTGAGCCCTGCTCACACTCTTCTCCAGTTGTTTTCAGTTAGCATCACCCATATGCCTGTTGTCAAATTATATTGGGATTGACAGTAATCAGATATTGAGAGAAAAGGAAGCTGAGGCTGGGAAAACTAATTGCTTCAAGCCCTTTTTCCTACTTTTGGTGTTGCAAGCACGATCTCTCACTGTGTTGCATTCACTTACCTTCTACCTTCCTATGGGAGCCCTGGATAGGAACAATTCTGCAGGAACTGTGAAATTTTAGTTCAATTCTGCTTTCTTAGTCTGTGAGTTTTTGGACCTTTTGTTATATTTGAGGACATTGAACCATTTCTGTTCTGATGCTCGTATTTTGTCTGCACTGGTTTTCTTGACCTGTCTCTTTTACTTTTCTCAAATCATTATGACCAATGTCTCTACATAGTGAGATTAAACAGTTAATTGATAAAATATCCCCATTTTACTAATGGAAAAACCAGGCTGCATGATAAAAATTCAGTTTTCACTCCTTGTTGAGTAGGTAACATGGATCTTTCATACACCTGTTGAATCTCTGCAAATATGTAGTTTATTATTAATTCTAGAGCTTAAGGCTTTAGCTCATACTTTGTGACTTCAAAACCATGATTCCTACTTCATCTGAAGCTATAAATATTTAAACTTTGGCAATGAATCTTAAAGAAAACATAGAATGATTTATTCTCTAAGAAGGGGCCACTGTTAAGAAGTTTGGCATGAAGAATTTTTCTTAACACTTGTGAGACAAGCCAACTTCTCAGCTCAAGGACATTACCAAGATGAATGACATAAAGCTATTGTGACTCTGCATAAAAATGTTACTAACCTCATAGATCTTAAAGAGGCTGCTCTGTGATGGAGTGAAATAAATAGACTGGCAACATCCAAAATTAAAAACAGACCGAGCCTAGAGAAATGTTTTTGCCAACATGCTGCATGATTTATTAGTGAAAATGGTTTCTAAGTCTGGAAAGAATATTTTAAATCTTCACTGGAGGTAAACTGAGGTCCTAGTGAAATTGCTTAGTTATTATTAGAATAGGTCCATCATATTTCCTTATTTTGTGACTATTATATATATATATATATATATATATATATATATATACATACATAGTGTTTACAAAACTATAAAATACTACATAAAATGTGGCAACCTTGCCACATGGAGAAGTGCACATAAGTGACCTGCAAGGCTCACTAATTTGTTAGGTGACTAATGTCTTAATTACAAGTCTTGATTCAATACAAAATTTTATACTTCATCCTCTTAAATATTACTTACATGTGATGCTAAAATGTTAAATCCACAAATAAAATAAACATAAAAATAATTTTCCCATTTTTGGAGAATAATGCCAACACAGGATATAAAAGCAGGCAAAGTTTTGGTTGTGAGGACAACAGAGAGAAGTATCAGTCACCGTGCCCAGCCACCTTGATCAATATCTTTCATATCAATTGATACTAAGGATCAGGACCTCAGAGCTGGAATGATTAGATGTTCCAGGTCTTTTCACATAATATTAGACTATCAATTTGATCTCCTATTGTCTGATGGGCCGTTTGCTACCTGTGGAGAGACAGACTCGTTCATTATTGGGAAAGATATTCTAATGAGTTCTTGAGAAAGGCCTGGAACTCCTGATAGGGATCTGGAAATTTCCAGAAATAAGCAGATCAAGAAAGTACAAATTTGCAGGGAACTACCAGAGAAAGCTGCAATGCACTGCAGGGGAAATGTGGCACATACCTGTAATCCCATCACTTGAGAGGCTGAGGCAGGAGGATCACTGTGAGTTCAAGGCCACACTAGACTGACTGTGTAGTGAGTTCAAAGCAAAAAAAACTTTTTAAAAAGTGCAAATTTAATTCACTTTCAAATGCTATGTAAACATCCAAAACTACTCAAAATACCAAACATGACCCAACTTAAAACTTTACGTTTTAAGTCTCTATAATGTGTGTTACAGATCCAAATATCAGATAAACAAGAATGTATTAAACCAGAGAACTCAGTTGCAACAAGAGAGACTGTCATTGTCACTAAAGGATTATAGCCAAGAGTTGCCTGATTTTTTCAAATTCATGAAGGTCAGAATTCTAGATACTTTTTTGAAATTGTGATATTTTAAAAATATTTTGTTTTGAGCAAAACTCACATAGTATCTGCATATCAGTCAATGCTCTCGGTCCTCCACTTCCCCACCTGCACTCAGTAGATGCTTAAAATTACTTATCTCCACCAGATTTTCTTACTGAATTAAATCACTCAAGGTCAGGCCCTTTTAATCACTAGTAACTCTGGTCATAAACACTATATTGAAAATTTCACTTAAATTCTCATCTTCAAGGGTTGCAACCATTTTCACTCAGCACCTAAACTAGTAAATTTTGCATGTGAGTTAGTTACACAAGGAAAAAAATTAAAACTTTATTTAATTTAGGAAATGTTCATGGAATAACTTCATATAACTAGTCTGAGAAAATTGTAAAATACAAATTGGTTAGTATATCAAAGAAGTACACAATTCATGATATAATTACATAATCAAATTAGTGATAGCACTACTGTCAAATATATAATGCAATTTGTCACAGAAATAGTCTTTATTCTGAGTTAGCACACATCCTACTTGATTGAATTTGTACCTTTTCCCTTATGAGTTGCCTATTATCAGATAAGAGCTTATACAAGAACAATGGAAACCTCAAAGTTTTTACTGAAAGTTTGCAGAGAGTAAAAGCTGGCAAAAAATAAAATTGAGTAATTAACCTCATTTATACACAGAGACTCATTAAGGTCTCATTGCCTTACTGGAAGATGACAACAAAGACATGATTGACTCATTCAAATATTAGAATTTGCTAATTATTACAGGCTAGTATTTGGCATTGAAATAACTAACTCTTTCTGAATTACCAGGTCTTTTCAACCCTGTGCTTTGAATGAAAATACTGGCTTTGCTCATTACTTCTGAATAACTCATGGGAAAATGCCTAAAGTATGACTCTGATTAGCTAATATTTGTACTAAGTCTTAGAAACAAACACAGAGTTCACACTTAATGAGTATTTAGCTCTTTAGAGATTCCAATAATGTGTCCTCAGAAAAAGATCTAATATAAGAAGCTCCTGGATGACTAACAAAAAGTTCAGTTGACTTTTGTCTCTAACAACAACCACTTCAAACACTTTCAATGTCTTCAAGTAATTTTCCCAGAAGGAGTAGAGACCTTAAAGGAACAAGACTTGCAGTGTTCCATGGGTCAATCAATATACATGACAATTATCTGCTGTTACGATGATTGGAAAAAGGACCCTTTGCTTGGTTAAGAACTAAACAGTGATTTTTAAAAAATACTCATCATCGAATTAGGTTTCTGACAAGCATGTAAAGAAATAAGAGGACAGTAAATTATCTCCCATCAGGACTACTAATCCTGCTGGTAAAAGAAAAGTCAGGGGAGTGCAAATGTCATGGGAGGCTCTAAAGGAGTTAAAAACAATAAATCAAATATAATTATTTCAAAAAAACCTTTTTATTTAGCAGGAAAATATTTTTTCTGGTCAATTGAGATAGTGGAGTTGTGATAAAACTCAAATTGTGAAATCAATGACAGAAAGTATTCACCAAAGCATATACGATGAACAGAGCTGCATGGTGTGGGTCAAGTGCTAGAATGTTCTCACCCACCAGGAAACAGGAAGAGAGGCTGAAGTAGAGCCATGAGTCTAGAAGCCCAGCCTGGCCAGCTTAGAGACACCCTACCTCAAATCTCAAAGTTACAAATATTTAAAAGGATTGGGAAAATACCTCAGTGATAGAGTGGAGAAGAGAAGAAAAGGGAAGGGAAGAGAAAGGAAGATCAGAGAAGGGAAGGAAGGTGAGAGAAGGGCAGAACAAGGAGGGAAGGGAATAGAGAAGAAAAAAGGTAGGGGTGATACGTGGAGAACCCTCAGGTGCCTCCAGTGGGGTGGCCCTGGTCTGATTGACACTCAGAGCACGCTGCAGGAGAGGAAAGCAAAGCAGCTTTCTCAGTTGACAAAGCCCTGGGTTAATAACCTGGTGATAGTGAACAGGATTTCTTCTGAGGTCTACTCAGGATCCTGGTTTCTCAAAGTGCAAAACTCTCCTTTGAACTACCGGCAATTCCTGAACAGGCTTCTGAGTCCAGGCCACTTACATGAGGTTTTCTTAGCCAGCAATAGTTTCTCTCTTTTCTATCATTCCTCTACCATGATAGATGGATGGACACAGAGACCTTAAATTAATTCTTATTCATTACTCATGGCGGAGGGCAATCAGAAAAAATCACATTCCATAATTCCTCAAGCTAGCAAATTTAGCCTCAGAAATCTTCGTCTGATATTGTAGCAACATTCTCCAGAATTAAATTGAAAGAGATATAAAGATTCTTTCTCATATTTTGATATGATCGTCAAAACTGTATACCACAGATTAAGCCAATTTTTTCTCTACAGGTTTGGTTGCTGTCACTGAAGAGTGTCTTAATTACATTCTTTTAAAAATCAGTTCCCCATTTTTAAACTGTGGTTATCCTTTGACATAAAAATAAATGCAACCTGACAGGCACATTAATCAGCTCTGTTGTTGGCAGGGATCTAGAGTGCTCTGACTAAAGCACTGGTCCTAAAATCTCAGTGTGGATAAAACTTACACGTGAACTTGAAAAATGAGTATTGGGCCCATCTATAGAAATTCTTATTCATTAGATTTAAACTGCAGATCAGAAATCTTTTCAACAACAAAGTGCAAATTCTTACAATGTAGGTGGCCACGAATCTCACAGAAATGCTAGCCTTGGGAATATATTTCCAGAGTGAGTACTGGCAACTGGAGCCTTATCAGTGTATAGCCTTGAAAAATTATATATATATATATCCATTCCCAAAAATATGCAAGTATTCTTCATGTAAAACCTCACAGAGCAACTTTGAGGTGGGCAGGAGACATGAAATAATACTCTATAGACAAGTTATTCAAAGTAATTTAAAATTTGTGTTTGAACAGCTGTTAGACTCTCTGGCCTCTTGTGTCTTACACTCTCTGTGTGAGATCTACATTTCCAGTTATGAAACACATGCTGTGTTCCTTGCTATCCATTGCTCTGAAAGAGTCTAAGATATTTCCATTACATGTGTTACATGCATTCACATATCGCACGTCAAATACATTAAATGACAATTGAATTTGGAAATGTTACCACTGTCCAGGCAAAGCTGTGGCTTCCACCTTTGGCCATGCAGAATCTGCATTCTTCCCACCAGTCCATTAAACCTGCTCTCACCAATGCCACTCACACTTTTCTTGTTGCAAAATGTGAAGGGTGACATTTGGAATCAACACTGGAACAATCATAATTTTGTCCCACTTCTGCAACATGATTCTTGAAATAAGAAAAGATTTCTAATTAAAATAAGAAATTAGAAATGTGGTGAAATCAGTATTTCAGAAAATTATTTGAATTTTTAAAGGATAAAAGAATATTTATAAGCTCAAGGGGGAATGAGAACAGAGTAACCAGGAACCAAATTCCACATAGAAGAAAATTACCAAAGGTTTCACCAATGCATTAAGGAATTACAAAGATATTTCTGACAGCTCTTCCTCCATTGCCATGTCTTACTCGCCAGCTGAACCAAACAGTGCTGTTTACAAAGGACTAACACCTGAAAACCATTCTCAAAACAAACAAAAAAAATGCAGATAATCTTTCTAGAGAACTCTTCTTTTAAGGATGTTGAAGCCTAACTTATGCTGTTATAGGAGATAATAAACATCACTAATATTGACAAAGCATCTATGTACCAATTCTTGCTCTAAGCAGTTTACCAGCCCTGACTCATTTCATCTTTATGATAACCATGCAGTGTGGATTCTGATACTCTCCCCATTTCAATGAGAAACAATGTCTTTGTGGGACTTGCCCAAGTTACACCTCTAACACATAGTGAAACCATGATATAAACTCAGGGAGCTGTAGAGGACTTTGCTTTTAATCAACACACAACTCAGGTCCCAACAACAGTCATAGAAAAGAAAAACAGAAACACAGCTAGGACCAGGAGAGAAGTACATGATCTGCTGCACTGCTGGACCATTTTATGGTAGAAGTTAGAAGACATAGTTTTTGGTTCAGTCCTGTATCCAGGTACTGGAGAAAAACCATACTATCCCGATCAGCCTTATACAGAAATGTAGGCCCTGAGGGATAGAGAAGTTTTAGAAAAAACAATCAAGAAAGACAAAAGTCAAAATTATCAAACAGAATATCTGACATTGAAGAAAAACAGAGAACTTTTAAAATATTCTAAATAATACTCTCGGGTAGAAAAGTATATTTGATCCATAAAAGAAGAAAAGTTTGCTAGTATTAAAAAATCAAGCAGAAAAGAAGAGTCCTTCAAAATTAAATATATGATTACTGAAATTTAAAAGAAAAAAAAAACAATGGTACAAATAGCAGGAGGGATATACTTGAAAATTAGAATAATTCAGAAGATGAAGTCAAGAAAGTTTTATAAAATATACAACAAAAAGACAACTTAAAAAAACCAAGCAAGTCTGGGAACCATGTGTGGGCTGTTGCCGATCTGGCACAGCCAGACCCCAGCCCCTTCCAGCATGCAGGCTGGCAAACAAGAAGTACCAATATCCTCCCACGCACTCCCACCCCCCACCATAAGCGACCTGCTTATCCAGAGAAACACAGGCTGTGATGATAGCTATGGAGGTGAAATGCAATTGGATGCCTGTGATGCTTTGGTGTTTCATTAACATTGCAGGCCCAGGACCAGTGGTCTGATCATGGGTTCAGAGGACAGTGGTAAGTAGTGTGGCATCTAGAAGGGATCTCCTAAGGGTTGCAGCTATTGTTGATTCCCTATGGTCTTGTTTTGAGGTCCTATATCATTTCCATTGCTTATTGGGTTGGGTTTTATTCTCTTTTGTTTGTTCAATTATGTCAAATCCAATGGCAGGAGCAGCTATTTCAAAGATAGCAAGATATATTATGTTAGCAATTTTGGATTTACTTTTGGCTTGTTTTGAAGTCCTTTATTACATTCATTGTTTCGTTTTTATTGTTTCTACTCTATTCTGTTCTGTTTGATTTTTACTATATCTGAAGTTATTTGCAGCTGTTTTGAAGACATCAAAAGGCATTATGGTAATTATTGTTGATTTTGTAATGTTTTGAAGTCCTGTATCTCTTACACTAGTTTATTTTGATTGGTTTTATTCTGTTTTATCCTCTTTAAAATAAAAAAAAATTTAAAAACCAAGGACCATGAAGTATTAACATAAGAAATTCAACATCTACCTAAAAGAAACATTGAAAAGAAAGGAGACAAAAGAGGGAAATTAAAATTTCTCTAAGTTGAAGAAAGTTTTAGAGCTCAGATTGGAAGGGTTCATCACATTCTGAGCATTAAAATAAATTCTGATGATGGGAAAAAAATAGTGACAATGGAAAATGACCTTGATATACACAGGACTAAATCTGAAAACTGCTGTGCATGGTGCATTTAAACATTAAAGGAAATCAAAAAGTCTTACATACAGAAAGATTTCACTAACTGAAGACATTAAGTGTCCCCTAAATTAATCTATAATGCATTTTAATTCCAGTCAAAATTATAGTAGGTGTATTGCAAAACTTCAAAAGATGGTAATAAAATTTGTGTGGAAAAATAAAAAGCAGTGAATAAGATAATTTTAAAGAAAAATAAGTTATCTATAGTGAGTCAAATCTTATTATACAACTAGGGAAAATAAGGCAATGTAGTATTAGTACAGAAGTGGATGAACAATAGAACAGAATAAACAGTTCAGAAATGTGGAAACTAGGTACACTGCAGAAGTACAGTAAACCAGTGGGAAGCAGGCAGGCCAGTCACATTTCACTATAAAAATTATTTGTATGTAGAACAAAATAAAGATCCTTGTTTCACACAGTACAGATATTAATTTTAGATGGATTAAAAAATAATGTTCAAAGTGGATTTTAAGACTTTTAGAAAATAAAATATTGGAAGAGTTTCATGATCCAGTAATGCTGACCTGATAAAAATGAAGTTTAACCAAGTAATTCCATCTCTAGGTATGAAATATAGAAAACTGTGTTCTCATATACACAATAAGCTATATAAAATTTTTTGTAAGAATTCAAAATTAAGAAAAATTTCAAATAAGTTGATATATATTTACAGTAAAAAAGAAACATAAAACTTGAATGCTATGAAACTATATACTCCACATAGAAATGTTTTAAATGATGTTATAACATTGCAGATTTATACTACAATATTATTCCATATATGCAAATTTTCTAAACACTCATCCTTTCATATAATTTATGAAAATATGTACAAACAGTAAAAATATAGTCATGCATAAGAAAGAAGAAATCAATTTCAAGACAATGGCTCCCTCTGTGAAGCTCAAGAGGAGAATAAGACCAGGAAGAGCAACCCGTGGCCTTTACTTAAATCCAAAATCTACTGTTAGGCTGTAGCATAATGGATGCAGTTACATTGAAGCCTCTGTGCTTTCCAGTATGTTTATAACATTCCATAAGAAATTTAGCCTGACAAAAGACACTGTGCTTATTAATATGAGTAATGTGTTTTCTCATAGCAAATAAGTCAACTTCTTTAGCACCTGGGACTGCCTCAGCAGGAAATGGCTAATAGTAATTGCTCACACAAATGCTTTAATATGCCCTGAATGAAAATATAACCTCCTATAATGATTTTGAGTACACACTTTATATTCCAAGGCCCTCCTGGGAATGACAAAGGAAATTCAAGTGGAAAGCCCCATCCAACTGGCAACTCTCAGTTCCCCCAAGGCAATCTTCCACTCTGAACAATAGTGGGAGAGCAATTCTCACACTTTCAGGAAGGATTTAGACTGTCTTTAGTCCTGTATTGGGACTAATTATTGGGACTGTCTACTGAAATACTTACTCCAGGGATCAGAGAACAGTGAAAAGGAAGGGAGTGAGAGAAGATAGTTCTGTTCCTTGAAGCTTGGTATACTTCTATTCCAATAGTAAATTTGATGGAATTATTCTCATCCCTAGGCACAATCAACACTAAGAACACAGAGCAACTGAGGTCCTAAGTGATAAACAGATACTGTAGAGGAGTTCTGAGTTGCAGGAAAAGACCCCAACATCTAGATCTCAAGCTGAGTTTTCATGCATGGTAAAGTATGATAAAACCCACAGGGTCAGTCAACTGAGAGCTAACTTTCGGTGAACAATGAATAGTCACCCTGAGTCCCAGAGAACTGGGTAGGGGGAGGAGGAGAATCAGACATACACACGTCTGGGAGGCCATTGGCTGCTGTTCCTTCATAGCAAATTGGAATTAAGATAATGATTTGTTCTCTTCATACATCAAATAGAAACCTCAGCTTTCCAAAAACCTTTCAAAGCCACTTCCACATACACGATTTCATTCAGTTCTTCCAGCCTCCTACTATTGTTGGTTTTGAACCATAGGGAAAACTCCCAAAGGTTGACTTGGGTGATAACAGAAACTTGGTCTGTTTTGTGCCGCTACACCAACACTGGGTAATTTACAGAGAACTGAAATTTATTCTTTCTCATTCTGGAAGCTGGACATCCAAGTTCAAGGAGTGAATATCCAGTGTGTACTGTCCTTCTGTGTTCTTACAGGCAGAAGCACAAAAGAGAAACAGCTCACTAAGCTCTTTTTATAGTAGCATTAATCCAAAAGGTCCCATCTCCCAGCAACATTGCTTTGGGCATTAAATTTCCAACACATGAATTTGGGAAACATTTGAATCACAGCAGGGATTCTAGGTAAGGTAGAGAAACCAAATTTTCAGGAGCTGGGCTGCTTCCCAGGCACATTCCTTGCTTCAGGTCAAAATCCTAGGCACTATTTTTTTCTCATCCCTGAAAATGGCCCATCTTTCTTCAGTCTGTAACTGAGGGTTGCCCAAATTTTGATTCAGGGATTAATTATTCATCCACTACCAAAGAAAATTGTCTTATAAATTTTCCGTAGCTCTGTGGTAAAGGAAGCACAGTCAGCCTGCTGAAGTTTCCTAATTGTTTTATGTTAAAAGAGTGAGAAAAGACATATGTCTCAATGCTTGTTTTCCCTTATTTTGATTTCATACAGTAGGCAGGAGTGCTGGGCTCACTTCCTCAAGATGATCTGTGGTATTTGCAAAAATAAACATGAGTGGGCACCACTGTTAGGGACGCTAACTTTGTAGGTATGAGATGAGGCTGGCTCCAAGATCTGAGATGTTTTTCAAAGTTCCAGTTCTTATGTGTGGCCTATTTGGGGAGTCATCACAGAAGGAGAGCTCCAAGGTGCACACAACACTGGAGACATTTATTTCCACTTTGAACAACTTTACCATAGCATTTTGGCAACAGCTTTGAGGCACTTGAAATCAGTGTAGCCTTCATACATTTTTATTTTCACATTCAACAATATATTATAAGCACTGTGCAGGAACCAGCCTATAAAGTTGCGAGGGTCAATTTTTAAGTTTACAGGAAGTTTGCCATTCATTTGGTAAAATTAGCCACACTATAGAAATATGAAAATGCTACCTATTAAAGAATTAGCCCTTCTAGGGCATTACTGTTATCATTATTATTATTTTATTTTTATTATTATAATTTACCTTTCACTTCACTTTTTACTGAGGATGTAAATGTAATGTAAATGTAAACATATTATGTAAGATTGCTTCATCACTCTTTTAAGTGTACCTAACTGGGTCTAATACCAAAAAATATTTGACATTGACCAACCATTATCTACTTGATCAAATTTTTACATTATCCCATTTTTTTCTTGAATTTATATTTCTTCCCATATCCATTATAGAATTTTATTCAAGTATAATATATTTTAATCTTCAAAGTCTATTTTTATGTATCTAATCACATTTCTCTATGTCAAAATATGTAAAGAAAGTGAAACTAGAGATTTTAATTTTTTTCTATGATCATAAGGCTCTAAGTTTGAAATAAGTTTTTTTCTGTAGTAAGTTAATAGCACTATCATAACAATACAAATATATTTGAAATTTAGAATAATTAAAAGTTACAAAAACACTTTTTGGAAATGCATTTTTAATAGTGGTTGAGTATGTTGATCAGGTTTCTAAGACAAAGTACTTAAGAAAATCATTATAAAATGAAGAACTCTTGGTTTGGTTCATGGTTTTGGAGGCTTCAACTTGGTCTCATTGCTCTGGACTGTTAGCAAAGCAGAACACTGTATCAGAGAGCAATGGTAGAACAGAGCTGTTTAAGTCATGGTAGCTGAGGAGAAAGTGGGGAGGGGCACCAAGATAGAAAGTGACAGGAAATGAGCAGGGTAACCTTCAGAGACCTGCCCCAATAGCCTAACTTCCTCCCACCAGTTCCCCCTCCCAAAGGTTCCATCACATCCCAAAAATACCATCAGCCCAGGACCAAGCCCTTAGCATATGACCTTTGTGGGACATTTAAGATCCAACCCATGACAAAAGAGCTGTTAAAATTAATTACATATCCAAGGATGAGTGCTACCTGTTGTTAGTATGTATAAGACAGGCTAGTCTGTTTGATCACTCTTTTTCCTTGATTAACAAGAAAACTAGGGGATGGAGGGCTTGCCTAAAAAGAATAGGCATGAAAAGAATTTAGTTAGTACAATGTCTCTCAGTTCTCTAAAGTTCTTCTTGTAGGCCAAAAATCCCATGGTGATTTTCATTCTAAAAAGTTATTCCTGATGTACTGAATTTATAGAAATTGCCTACTGCAGAAAATGAAGTACAGGACTTGGAGTCAAACGTGGAAATTCTGGTTTTAGTTCCTCAGTACACCACTTGTATGACTGTGGGTCACAGATGAAAAGACTCACAGTATTCATTTACTAAGTGTGTGTAACAATCTCATCTTGTAGGGCTGCCATGAGGATGAAGGGAAATGATAAAAGGAGAGTGTCTTTTGTGGTAAGAAAATGAGAGATCAGCACATGGTAGCTCTAATGTTCTAAACTTAATTGCTTCAGGAATATTTTCATTTCATGATGTGATATGCACTGGTAAGCAATTTTTATAAAAACCTCTTTAAAAAATAGGCCCTCTAGATGGTAGACAGGAAAGGAATTGTCAGAATTTTTGGACTCTTCTAGGAGGCCCAGGAATTCTTGGTAGATGTTCATACTCTAAGATGTTTAATTTTAAAAGATACTATATTTTCTTCATGGAACTAAACCCATACTGGTGAATTTTGGTGGAAATTTTCATATTCAGATTTAGTCTTATTCTCATGCAGAAGGTGGAATATCTCTGCCAAATGCCCATAGTGATTAGTGAGAAATATTAATATGAGAAGAGCAGACCCTCTTAAAGTTTTGGTACTTAGCAGTAAGAAATAAGTCTCTTGTTGATTCAGAGTTATGTGGTTAAGAGTGGAAGCAAGAATACATTGTAAACACCTATCCTGCAGAGAGACTCTGGTATAAATTTTGAAGAAAATTCATATTCTCTTCTAGGTCATTGTTCATCCCTTCCAAGTGATAGAATGACTATTTGTGAATTGAGTAATTTTAATCCCGCAAAATAAATAAAATTATGAACTTCTAAATACATCTTATTTCTTTTCATTCCTAAAACCACTTAAAAACTGATCACTAAGTAGTATCTCTCTGAGGTTTAACCAGACAAGATTTTAATTTAAAAAGAAAAAAAAAAGCAGTATTGTCCTTAATGATGACTTTTCAGCCGATAGAAAATTGAAAAGATTAAACTTCAAGCCTCTCAGCAAAAATGCTTGTGAAAGGAAAAACTAACAAGCCCACTGCTGGGGACCGCTATGATAAACACACGAACCCTTCCCTGTGCACTACATCCAGTCCCACCCATTGGCCAGGGCCAGTACTGGCAAAGCCTGCGGCTGCACCCACGAGGTCCTGGCCAGAAAGCTGCCAGAAACAATAAGCTGGAGCTTAGGCAAAGCCCAGGAGGAAACACTTGATGTCAGATATGAGTTTGCCATTGTTTTGAGAGAACATGGATGAAGGAATAAATGTCTGTGTGTTTGAGGATCCATCTCTACACGCTATCAGACTAGTCTCATTTTCCCTGGCCACTCACCACTGCCACAAGATTATCTTTTCTGACATTTACTCTGACATTCATTTCTAGGCTGGCATCCAGAGCTATTCTAATGTTAAGAATATTTTTTAAAATAATAAATATATGAAATAATAAAACAACAAGCAGAGGGTTATAAACATTAGCTAAGTTCATTTCAAGTTAATTGTAACACCATATTCACTCATGAGGAATTTATTTTGCCAGAGGGGACAAATAACCTCATGTGGCTCCCACGTTAATACTCTTTCTGTCATCGCTGGTATGTAATAGAGCAACAGTAAGTGGGGAAACCTCACAAAATATATGTACAGCCTTCCTCTTACATGTCCCGTGAATGTTTCTGTTGAGGCATCCCACAAAAACAAGAACTAACTCCTACAGAGAGAGGCAAAACCAGGAGTTCATTTCAACAAGCAAAAGTCACATATACTTTGGAAAACCAATGAATGCTAAAAGGACCTAGCATCATGTTGATTTCTGGCCTTGGATTTTCCTATTTAGCAACCCATACAGAAATTTAACTTACCACTTACAAGAATATGTTCCATGAAGCCAATCCCACCTGAACTGCATAATAACACTTAAATTCCCAGTGCACTACCTTAAATCCCAGAATTTTAAAGCCAACAGACTCCTGAGAAATTAGAATGGTCAACAGATGTGGTTCAGTTACATTTAAATTTACTTAGCATGCATTTATTGTAGAACAGAACTGAATTTTACGTATAGTACATCTAATAAGTATCACACCACTCTTGAAATTACAAAAATAAGCATCACTGTTCCCACTCTTCAGGAGATTATAATCTAGAGGGAAGAACAATCCATATTGAAGAGAATTACACTGCAATGTGGCTAAGTGAACCAACTGAGGGACAGGCCCATGAGATCCTATTACTTTTCTGAGACAATCAGAGAGTCCCAGAAAAGGTATGTTTCATTAAGTTGGGAAGGACAAATTACATGTCATCCCTCAGAAATGCTGGGTGGGGGGGTACACAGGAAAAATGTTGTAGGGGAAAGAAATCTCTAAAACAAAAACCAACATAAGCAAAACATTAAACAAAAACACAAGAGGGTTAGGCTATGTGCTGTATTTGTAAAATCTGGAACACACTAAGTAGCGATGGGTGGCAGAGAAATGTTGCTCAAAATGCCATATAGATATGTATCTTTCTCCAAAAGGAGTATAATTAATATGCACCACAAACATATCTTAATAATAAAAAGTCTAATGGTTCCAAATAGGGAAGAACCACAGGTGATTTTTGACAACGTGACACATTTATATCTACAATTTAAAATGTTAACCTTGACAATAATGCAAAGAATGATTGAAAGAGGAAGTCACTCTGAATATGCCCAGTGGGAAAGCCAAGTGCGCCTTAGGTGCCAATTAATATAACCTGGAGTAATGAACGGCTAATTTAACGAGAGGCTGCTGGGGTCTTAGATTTCTGTGCACTGGATCTCATGAATCTTGTTTTCTTCTCTGGCTCTATATAAAGACATATTGTACAGTGAAAAGTTAGTAAAGGCTCAAATTAAAGAGCAGCAATGCATTTAAGAGCATAAGTTGTCTCATTTAGCATCCTGACACCCCATTTACCTGCAGTGCTTGTGTTCAAGACCTGATGTCAACAGCGACATGGGAGTTTGAGGAAAAAGACAATCATAGAAAACCATAGAAAGGTGATAAGCAGCACAGCTGCCTCTGGAAATGATCCTCAGCAGGACTTTGGTATTGCAAAATATTCTATTAAAATGCAGTCCTATGATTTCCTGGTACTAAACAATTTGTCAAATACCTGGCAGCCAGAGCAGCTGGAGCAATGACTGCACCGTCACTTCCAGGGATGTTCCTGTCCAGCCTTTGCACTTCCTGCTTCCCCTTGCAAAACCCAGCAGAAACAGTCTGTATAGAGGCAAGGTCTGCAGTAAGCACTAGGGACCAGTGGACTCTCTGCCTGTATCTACTTTTTAAGAGTTTTTCTTAGCCTCTGCTTGCCTGCCTGATTCCTGTGTGTCTCTGGAATCCTAACCCAATTACACAAAGTCAAGGCACCTGCTCAGCTCTCTAGATTCCCTCTTCTGTGACTTCTTAAGCCAAAACACAAAGCTAGAGTTATTCAGGCTTCTGGTATCAATAATTACAGTGGCTCAGATATTTGAAAAATATAGACTTATATAAAGTAGTATTTGAACTAAAAACATTTCAAGACACTTAAGATGGTTGGGGGCTTTTTTTACCTTGTTTTTTCAGGTTACCAGAAATTATTCTAGCTTTTCTGAAATGTTTAGCTAAATATTTTTTATGCCTGCTATAATGATATCTATATAAATTATTTTAGCTTAGTAACACAAGTGAAGCAGCTTTCTCTAAAATGAGAAATAAATATGAAACAATAAAAAAAGAAAAAGAAATAGCATGTTAGGTTCGGGAAAGTAGAGAGCATCAAATGAGAGCTGTGTAATAATACCTTGTATGAAGTCACTGACAATTTCTCAGCTTCCACCTGGATATTTTTCCTGAAAATGGTACACATATTTTTTTTAAGTCATTCATAGAATACTTTTTGATGGTCTGAGCCACCTGAAGGCATGAGCCAAATTAAACTTCTCCTCTTTTAAATCATGGGCATTGAGTATTTGCTCCCAGCAATGGGGAAGTTGGATAACTCAGATAGGTAAACAACACCGACTTTACTCTGCTTACTGCTGTCTTCTACTCATGAGACCCATTTGGCTTGTTGGGATGATGTTAAAGTAATTTTCTCACATTCATTCATACATAGTTGAAGAAAGAATTATAATCACCCAAATCCCTCAGCCTCTACGTCACTACTCCTGTGGAAACTCAGTATTTTTTTGATCCAGTATTTCCAGAGCCTTGTCAAAACATCTGGATGTGGTGCTTCTGTTATGGCTCTTAAAATTCTATTTTTCAGCATCTGCATCACCACTGACTCATTTTAAATTTAGTCCAAATGAAGTCCTTAGATCAATTATTTAACAAACTCTCTGCCCTTAAACCATATGCTAAGTATTTCTTGTAGTAACAAAATAAAGGAAAAGGAGATATAAGGACAAGGAAGGAATTAGTTAACCTAGGTAACACTCAGCAAGTTTCCAGGCGAAATTCTTTATCTTTTATACAATTCACCATTTTTCCATTTGACAGCACCATGAAGTTGAATGAGAAAGTTTCTGGACTAGTTTGAATTCTTTTGACTTTACAGTAGGTCCTGTAAATCTATAGCTAACTTTGCTAAAATATTTAATTTTTAAATATTCGAAATCAATAATTGTAGTTGAAAACTTACACAAATACTTATTGGCAAATTGGAACATAATTTAATTAAGTACTTTAATTTATTCCATTTACCATTATAACACTTACTTTATTCTGTGCAACACAGCTATTCCAAGACCAAGGCTAACACAGGGAAAATTGTTGACTAAATCTAAGTTTGTGTTTCTGACTATTGTATGTTAAAACCCACCTGGCAAATTTTAATACCCATTCACTTTCCCCCAGTATAGAGCATGCTCTCTGAAACAAATGCACATTGTATTTTAACTCCTTTTGTAATGCAAATACTTTGATAATGTTTATGAAAAAATAATCTATGCTCTGTCATTGAACAAAAAATTCATCTTTATTTTACATAATCTTATAAACTAAAAATATTAGCTTCAAAGAAGTGCTGGGGGTTAGACCATGTCAGTTTACCAATTTCATTTTATAAAATTGTAGTAAGTCAATATGCACTGAAGATTTGTAACTACTGAGGTGATGTGAATTCCATCTGGCAAAGTATCCCATGGTGAAGGAGACACATTTCTGATTTATCCAATCCTTAAAACATGAGCTTTTAAAAGATGTATTAATTAAAGTGTTGAGAAAATACTGAGACTTACAATTTGGTTATGTAGTTTTAAGTACTCTGATACAACATTTGGCCTGTTTTTAAAACAGAATTCTTTTTAAAATTAGCTTATTTTCCTCAGGAAAAATTTGTGTTTAATTGCTCCTCCCAATATTGCTTTCCTTTTTTGAAAAATTCTTTCCTTTGAGAACATGGGATCTCTGATGCTCTCATAGCCCTGGTAAATTCCCTGTCCAATTACCTATCATCACCCAGCTGTGATTCACACCCTGCACTGAGATTTAGTGGTTAAAAAAAAAAAAAAGTTCACATCCAAATAGTTCAGATGAAACAGGTCAAAGGTATATAGGGCGGATAATTTTGTGCACACAGATGTTCAACAGACACAGTTTGGTAACCAGTAAGAAAATATCAACGCATTTATAATCCCAGGGTGCTGCAGCCACTAACAACAGAGAAGCCGTTAAACAGTTGTATACCATCACCTGTCTGTTCTGGCTAACAACTTAAATCCACTGTGTGGCTACTTTGCCAAATACACCACCACTGTTACCAAGCCATAACTGCTATAAATTGTTCCTTAGACACAGTAGGTAGGTAATAGCATGAATAATAAAGAGAATGGCATGGGGTTTCATCCTGGTTTCACTGCTGGTTTACTGTAACATATGTGCAAAAAAAACATAAATTTGGAGAGAATCGCCCTTCCACCTAAAGTAATTTGCTTTAGAAGTCAAAGTCTCAACACAGAACTACTAGTGTTAGAGACAAAATTGCCAAAAAGGAGAAAAGAGAGCAAAGTAAAGGACAGTCAACCTGGTCACAGAGGAAGGCCATGTCAAATGAGTGTGAAGTCAGAGTTCACTACAGCCACTTGTGAGCAGAAATCAAAGGCAACCTTTCCAAACTGATGTCATGCATCTTACCTATACTCTGGGTACCCAGTAAAGACTGACAGACCTCCCACTGATGGTCACCTTCAGAATATTAGCCTCCATAGGATGGACACCTTATACATCCAGCCCTGGACAGTGTTAATTGTTTAAGTTACTATCCAAACCTCTGAAGGTTGTAAAGATCAGCCGGACTTCTGCTCTGAATTCTAGCCTCCAAGTGTCTAGAAGAGGGTATAACTCAAGTGCATAAACAATAGTAACACAGAATAGGATTTGACAATAACTATGAAAGAGGCATAAATTGCCGTGGGAGCTGAAAAAAGGGGAAGAGAGGACAACAACTGAAATAGGGGAAGGTATTTTGCAAAGAGGAAGCACTGGCTTTAGGGAGGCAATTGCATCTTCTAAATTTTCCCATTAACTGACACATTCACAAACATTTTTCTCCAGGTTTCATTGTAAGACTCTTCATTGAAAGACTGGTAAATGAAACTAGCATTACTCTATGGGGATCTATTCTTAAATAGGAAAACATGAGTCACTAATCATCTATCTGCACTATTCAATACAGTAGCCACTGGCTACATGTGTATATTCATATCCAAATTACTTAAAATTAAACTAAGTTAAAGTTCATTTCTTCCAATGAACTAGCTAATCTTTAGCATTCAAATAACATATATGGTTAGTTGGGACCATATCAGACAGTGCAAGTATTTAAAACAGAAAGTTCTATTGAACAGCACTGAAGAAACTGGCATAAAATTCTCTGAAACCTGTGTACATTTTCACTGTTATTTTCAGGTACTTTCATATGAACAATTACAAAATGCCATAAATTATATTAAAATTAGAGAAAAACTGACATTGGTTATGTTAGGTGTTTTAAATTATGAAGAAAGCAATTTTTGAATTTTGAAAAATATGATTTAAGTACTTATTTACCTTTGGCAACATTTTGAAGGAGGAGAATCAGCTTAACACTGCAGTAGGCAAGAAAGGTGGGAGAAGACAAGAAGGCCGATTAGTGAACAACAGAATACAGAGCCTCCCGGGAGAAACAACTCATATGCCAGAATAAAACACCCTGGAGAGACCCAGACAGAGGGAGACGGATCCTCTTGACACAGGAAGAAATTAAAACTTAAAAAAGCTTGTCAAATACTTTGGGACTACAACTGAAACAGCTAAAAACTAAAGGGACACAACATTTTCGTGATGACCCGCCAAGTTTGCACCAGGTGAATCCGTGCTGGCAGCCAGAGCCGCCCAAACTCGTTCCCGCCGCCACTCACAGGAAGCACAGCAACCCTGAAGTCGGGGGTTGGTGAGCCCAACAGAGAGCAGAGCCGGTGGAGGAACCTTCATTGGTCCACCGTCAGTGCTGGGAGTGAGACCCCCGCCATGGGAAGGACGTGACCAGGTGGGTGACATGTTGGAATCGGGCAGGAGGAGCCTGAACTGGGAGTGACAGTGACTTCGGTTGGTTGCTCCCTCCCCAGAGCAGATTCCTGCGATTTGCTTGGACTGGGCCGGGCCCCTGGCTGGGACCCAATGAGACGTTCCAAATCAATTCCCTGCCCCTAGTACGCACTGACCTGGTGATTGCCCCTGAAATTTGGCTGGCCCAGTAAGGAGGGGCAGGCATATGCAGCCTGCTTACACCTCAGTGACAAGTGCAGGCAGGAGAGGGCAGAGTTCCCTTGCCAGTGTGTTTCGGAGGAAACGTGGCAAACAGGGAAGGGGCTGGGACCTACACTGTAACCTGTGTGGA
Organism: Hydrochoerus hydrochaeris; assembly: GCA_004027455.1. NCBI lineage: Eukaryota > Metazoa > Chordata > Mammalia > Rodentia > Hydrochaeridae > Hydrochoerus > Hydrochoerus hydrochaeris. The sequence goes on from PVLA01000111.1 coordinate 688,517, forward strand.
GGAAGCCAGGGCCATGACAGGGGAGAAAAGCAGGAGGAGGCCCCCAGCCCAGAACCCTGAGAGCCCTGATCCAGGAGAAGGAAAAACAAGGGTAACTGAGGGCAGCAAACACACAACATCAGACATGGCTTCAATGGACATTAAGCGATATCTTCAGGACCTTGGAGATAAGCTCAAATCTGAAATATTAAATCAGGTAAAGCAGGATATGAGTAGAGTAATAAAAGAAATGCTCTCAGGAAGCATGTCTCAAGATGATACAGATGAAAGAAGGGAGGAACACACAAAAAAAGAAATATTTGATAAAGAATATAAAGAAAATATAGAATACATGAAGCAGATTCAAAGAGACTACCAGAAAATTAAAAACTCAATTGAAAGCTGGCAAAATGCCTTAAAAGAAACTAAGGATAGATTATCAAAACTTAAAGATAAGTTTGCAATGTGTGAATATGAAAGGAAATATCTCTTAAAAATAACAAGGAAACAGGCAGTAACAATACAAAGGCTAGAAGATGACAAGAGAATCTACAATTTAAGAATAAGAAACATGAACGAAGAAGCAGGAATACATACAGGCAAATTGCAAAGGCTATTCACAGAAATAATTAAGGAAAACTTCCCAAGCATGGGAAAAGAAAATGACATTCGGTTATGTGAGGCATACAGAACTCCAGCCACCTATAACCAAAACAGATCTACACCCAGACATATAATAATCAAGATACCAGAAATTCAATATAAAAACAATATCAAAAGCTGTCAGAGAAAAGAAACAGATTACCTATAAAGGTAAGCCCATCAGAATCATGACTGACTTCTCAACACAGACCATCAGATCAGAAGAGCTTGGAGTGGAGTCTTCTAAGTCCTGAAGGAAGGTGGCCTCCAGCCCAGACTGATGTACCCTGCCAAACTGTCACTAGAAGTTGATAGAGAAACAAGATGCTTCCATGACAAGGAGGAACTGGGTGAGTTTGTGACCACCAATCCAACCCTACAGAGAATACTGAAGGACATTCTAGAGAGAGAGAAAAAAATACCAGGATTTTAGGAACAGTGGCAGAAAGGCCTCAGTAAGTGGAGCAGGCAGTAGAATGAAGGAGAAAACTAAACAAAGGCAGAACAGTAGCATAACAGAAATGAGGCAGAGAAGGATAACTAGAAACTCTAACATAGATGGCCTTGATACACTGTACTGTTAATAGTGCACCAGGATTTAAAACACCCATTACCCACACTACTCTGCTTAGATGCATTATATTCTGTTCCAGTCATTCTACCTGTACTAGATTTGAGGGCACAGACAGTAATCCCCAAAATAACAGGATATAGTTCGGTAATCATTCTTAATTTCCTATTAACTTAATCTAAAGCTCGGTAAAAACTACACAGTTTTACCATGACTGATCATAATCGAATCTGGTTTGTTGGATCACTGTTTTGTATTGATAGATTTTATTCAAAGCTGTTATGATTGATAGTATCAAGTCTGAGAGTATAGGCAACTGCACTTAAGATGACAATATCCACTGGAATATCCACTATGGTTTGATTATTACCTGCCTTTGAAGTTGTATACTGTCTACAATGTTTTATTTTACTAATATTGTTATTTACTGCTATACTCAATTATACTGTTATATTCAATTATGCCTGATGATATAGACATTCTATTGAAGATAATAAGAAACAACACAGTAGTCATTGTAGATCACCTTGTACTGTGATTTTATACGACTTTTTGGTTTCATGTTTTTATAGGAATTTGTTTTGTTTTGTCTTGCCAAGTTTTGTTTTTCCCTCTAATACAGAAAGGATAGAAATACACGTCGAGATTCATGCATGCATAGCTGTTCACACTCTCACTGTTTGACTATCTACTTTGTATGCTTTAATTTTGTAACTTGAACAACTATTTCTAAGAGGACAATATGTAATTTATTAACTAGTGATTTCTTATTGTTTATCTTTTTTTGGAATTCTGTATTATTGCTACCCTTTACATGTTTTTGTTTCTCTTTAAATAAAATCTTTAGAAAGAAAGAAAGAAAGAAAGAAAGAAAGAAAGAAAGAAAGAAAGAAAGAAAGAAAGAAAGATGAGTCATGATAAGGGATCAGCAGCGCAGAAAAAAAGAAAAAGCAAAATGAATAAGCCAGATAATTTGAGCTGCAAAAGAGAAGAAAGTGAGCAATAAAAATATATTTAATGTCAGGAGAGGTGTTTTCTCAAGTGGAAATGGTAGAGATAGATGAATACTTTGGGACTAAAGAAGATATATTTTCTGAATCCATTATCCACATTATCTAAACCATTTATAAGAAGGTCACTTCCTTACCTAAGTTCTCTAGTATTCACAAAGCGCTTGTTATAAATTCACTGGCTTATTTTTTAATTCACAGAATATTTATATGTAATTTTAATACTCTTTTAAAATCAATGTTTTAACCTCAACATTATAAATTATACTTGGAAAGTCCAATGAGATTAAAATATTATGTCACAGATCACTGGAAATATTCTTAATGATTCAAAGCAAAATACAGCCACTTGAAACCAAGCAAAAGTTTCCTCCTGGGAATTCAAAGAAGACATAAAAGTTTGCCTCATTTGTATCTCCATCATCATTAAAACAAACTGGGAAGGCACAGTCTAGGATTAAAATGAATTTTAGGTAAACAAGGTTTATACTTTGTACTTCTGACACTTGTGGAACTGTAAATTGCATAAGTTTCTTCAGAAAAAACAACAAATTGTCCTTTTAAAAATAATGAACAAACTTACACTCTTACTGAACAAATTGAGGCTGGAAAATACATATGGCTGTCGAGAAGTAACCCAGAACACAAAAACACTAACATGTTTCATACTTCTTAATTAATAGATATCAGCCTTGTTTAAAATCTTAGTTTGTACAAAAGGTCACAATTTCTAATATGTTTGAATGAGAAGTAAAAATATTTTTGACATAAGACATCATAAGTAATAAAGAAATTTTGTAGTTGTAATATTATTTAAGGTATGTTCTTTTACAGCAAGATGTTTTCATGTAGAAATAGCACTATAGGAATACTCAGAAAAATAGTTTTTCATGAAAAATTGGGAGTGAGAGGTTTAAAGAACCAAATATCAGTATTATATATTTTATATTTGAATAATATTCTAAGTTATCAAAGCTCTTATTAGTATACTAATGAGTACAATCTTTACACAAACAATATCTAACAATATCCAACAATATCTAATGAGTACAATCTTTACACTAACAATAGCAATTTATTCTTTCTGTAAGTAGAAAAACTAGAGAATTCACATAGAGGCATTCAAGATACCACCTAAACTTTACCAACTAAAGTTTTCCAGTGGGAAGTCCAGTATACTAAGCTAAGAAATGAGAAAGTTTCTGTGTTCCAAGTTTCCTATTCATAATTCTATTGTGGTAGCTATCACTGATGCTCACAGCTATTTCTAGTTCATCTTCCCCAGGAGCATAGAAAGATTATACTTTTTGTCCCTTTCAAAGCTTTAAATGGCCATGGAACTTGTTTGATCAGTGATGAGTGCATGGGAGTGATATGATGCCTTGGCAGAAGTATTTAATCAGCAATACGAGATCCCCTAGCCCTCTCTTCTCTAGCACATACTGATGTGCTTCAGTTGCTCCTATACAGGGCAACTGATAGGCCCATAAAAGAGCTAAATATATTTCCCTTTGAGTCTCTGAAATGTTGTATTACATACTATTGTAGCCTAAGCTAACCCATACTAGCTGAAACGTTTGTACTACTTTACATCTAACTGGACCCCAATACCCCCACACATCTAAAATGTAGCCTTGCTAGACACGATGGCGTACACCCATGATCCCAGCAACTCAGGGCCTGAGGCAGGAGTTCAAACCCATCCTGGGCCAAATTAATGAGACCCTATCTGAAAATAAGCAATAAAAGGGCTGGGGGTGTAGCTTAGCACAAAGGGCCTGGGCTCAATACCCTACTGGGGTATTAATTAAAATGCAGCTTTTTATTTCAGTAGTATTTTCAAAGGTTTTGATATATGCTTTGGTTTACTAAAAACAACCTCTAAAGTTCTTCTCTAGTTATATTCCTGCTACTTTTGATAGCAAACATACATACCTCATTTACTTGTAAGAGTCTTCCTTTTAGCACCCTTACAATAGCTATCTTTTGGTTTTATCCAAGTCATCAATGAATATTTCTTTATTTTTCATTCTTCCTATCATATCACTTTCTTCTCTTCTCTATGAAAGACTTGGCTTTCTGAAGCTACCAGACCCTAATGGGACTTTTTAGTGTACCACTAAATTGTCATATACTTGGCATTTTTAAAGAGAGTAAATCTGTAACTGAGATCATAATGGTACTTTGTTAACCAGAACTCTAACTAGTTTAGATAAAGGGAAGTGCTTTCCTGGATTGCTCAGCTAAAGAATGAGAAACTAGCAAGAACAGGGAGACAACTGTCCCCAGGCCACATGGAATCAATGCTAAAATCCATCCTGGAAACTATCTTGCCATCTTGTTTGGCTTTATTTTTTTCTATGTTCCTCTTTAATTCTGTTTCTGTGCTCAAATTTCACTCTCACTATGGACAGTTGCTCTTCACATGACAGTGGTCATTGGCATATATTGGATCTTGTCCACCTTTCCAACTGATTCTTTTTCTATTCTAGAATAAAACCTACCAAAGAAAGCCTCAGGTTGGCTTAGTTTGGTTAGATAACTCTATGTGGGTCAAACAACCGTGGCAGAAAGACAACTTAGTCATTTTCCTTCATCAATAGGACAAAATACCTAACACCCACAACTTAAAGAAAGAGAGTTTTATTAGGACTCATGGTTTTTAGAAGCATCAGTCTTTGGTCAACAGGCAGAAATGGCATGGCAGAGGGGCAAAGTGCAGGAAAGCTCCCCATAGCACGGCAGGTCATCTCCAGCAACCTGCCTGTTTCTGCTCAGCTCCTCGACTCACCATCGACCCCACAACCCAATCACCTCCAAAAGCACATGAGAGTTTTGGGAGACATTCCTGGTCCTCACTATAGCAAAGGACATCAAGCTGCACACATTACCAGTCTTCCTCTAAGCCACTTGAAAGGCAGGCAGCAAAGCAAAGGTGGAGGGGAGGACAGAAGCTGTACAGTCAAGGTTACCATGTTACGGTACACCCAAAATATCAATGTGGTTTAAACTAGTTTAGTCTATAAAATTTAAAAGTTGCTTATAACTACATATAGCTTAATCAAGTAAGTTAGATTGCAGTGGGTCTCACACTGCTATACCTCCATTGTAACTGAAAATCTACTTTTATTCAAGGATAAAAGTGGTTCATGATTGTTATATTTACTTTAAAACTAAAATTTAGTGGTGAAATCTGGAAATCATAATCCTTTGCATGGAAACTTAATGAAAAAAAGGCAGCTTGAGATCTAAGGCTAAAATGTTAGTGATCCCACCAATAGGTCCATGGGAGTACTAACCTCGCACTTCCTTCCAGTCATCCTTCTGCCTCTCTACTTCAACCACTTCTGCATTTCATTAGGTTAAAAAGACCTCTTATTTCACATCAAGAATCATTTTCCAGGAAGTACCCAAATTCATATATGGATGAAAAAGCTATAGAAAAGTGGAATTCACTTGACCTACTATTGTATAAAAACAAAAATATTCCCATTGAAATAATTTTTTAAAGATAAACTGTAAGTGTAAGAACACAGAAACTTCCTTAGCAGTGTCTTTAATGTGATGCACTGATTCCTAGAACTATGGAATACAGCTTCTCTGGAGTACAGGGTTGAATTTCACTTGGTGGGAAAAGTTTCAAAAAGTGAATTTTGACATCTTAAATTCTACCACCATTAAGGTAGTATGCCAACTGAGAAATCAAAAGGTACTTATAATGGGTAAGCGTAGGGGATTACAGAATTTATTGTTTATACTTGTACATATTTGAGACTGAAAGGAGAGCTATCACTAATATGCCTGGACAACAGAGTAAGTTGAAACAGTCCAAACCAAGTCCGAAAATCACTCTACCTAAATAGAACAATCAACCAATTTGGTTTTTCATTATGAACCATTTTCTACTCAGACTATAAAAGAAAAATAATTCTTTCCTTTTTTGAAAAATGGCAACTGTTATAATTTTCCCATGAAACATTCACACATAACTGACCAATTTTTAAAGAAACCTTGGTTATGTATACATTCTTGAAACACAGAGACATCATTTTAAAAATCCATACTTAGTTGTTTTTTTTTTCCTTTTAACCAAGTTAAGGCTAGTAAATAAGGCCCAAGAAATTGTTCACATTTGGGCTTGGCCAAAAGAAAATGAAGCCTTGGAACTGCAACTGCGGTGGACCACAGCCTCTGCTCTCTCCCACGGCTCTGGAGACTTCCAATGGGCTGAGGCCTCTGTCCAACAGCAGAGACAAAGCCATAAATCAGACTTTCCTTGGAATCCTGGGGAGAAGATTGAGGCAGTTACTGGTTATGTTTATTCTCAACAAAGGCCTTTCTATCCCAAGTTATTGAGGGACATTACTTTTGTATTAAAATAAAAAGGAACGCATTGACTGATTACCACATGCTGATAAAGTTAAATTTTAAAAAGAGCAACAAAAATCATTTTGCCATAATCATGTTTGTCAGATGCACGTAGCCTTTGAATCTGCATTTCATCTCACTGCCAGCTCCCAGGGCTATGCAGACATTAGTCACTTATGAAACGAAGCAACATAGATACCGATATGTAGTGTTACTGCAATTCAGATTTTTGTGCTCTGCTCTGCCCATCAATTCCTACACATCCTTTACTCTCCAAAAAAGAGTGAAGATTTCAATATAGATTAGGATTTAAATCCCTGTTAGTGCTGGAAAGGCTCTCTTCTTCATGAGTGAGCTTTCCTCCCTCAGTGTATCTTTAAGAAGCTTTTCCCACCATCTATTCATACAAATGTAGGTTTCATGTATACAAAAATGTGACACATATTCTTATAAAGTTCATGACTTTTGTGCATAATTCTGAGGCATCCAAATATTAATATCAGACTTGAGACGCTTTTAATCCTCTCCCCAAATGGAAGGTAGGAAGAAGCAGGTGACATTTCAAGAGACGTCTTCTTAAAAAATCTTTGACGAGTAACTGGATGTTGAAGCCCTATGATCATTGGTGCAACACACACTACTAAAGCTCTATGACTGATAAGAGGTTAATGTCTTTTTGTAAAAGCTCTCTACAGTGCTGGATAAAACTACTGACAAAGGAATTGTGTCCATTTGCGAAGAAAAAAACCCATAAAAACAATGTATAAGATTTCAAAATAAGATTGTAGGAAAGTAACAATGGATAGGACACTGCATATTGTTACCATCAAAGTATTTGCTCATATTACAAGATAAAGGCATGAAAATTTGATCAAGCTATATAGGAACAAACTTTTCAATGAACTATTAGCAATTAGTAGTGTAACTATCTTAACTATTTTTGCACATATTTTTTCCTTTTCCTTTCCTTCTTTTCTCCTTTCCCCCATTCCAGTTTCTGTTTCCTTTCAAAGAGTTTCTTTCCATTTCACAGTATCTATCATACATTTTGAATCTTATTTACTTTTTCAATATCTTACACTAGGGAGACAATACGATATTTCATTTATGGGTATGATCTCAAGTTCCATCCATTTCCCTATATATGTCTCAGGTTTAGCCTTCTTTTTAGCTGAGTAGTACTATGTTATATAAAAATTCATCTTTTTTATCCATTCCTTGGTTCACAGGCATTCGGGTTGTTTCCAAGACTTAGCTATCACAAATTGTGCTGTTATAAACAAGGGTGCACATATCTCACTGTAGTATGATGTTTTTAATTCTTCTGGGAAAATACTCAGAAAAGGAATAGCTGGTTTGAATGTGACCTCTAATTCCAGTGTTTGAGGAACCTCCACACTGATTTCCATAGTTCTTGCACCAGTCTACACTCCCACCAAGAGTAAAGAAGGGTTCCTTTTTCCCCATAGCCCCTCCAGCATTTGTTATACACTATGACCAAGTGGGATTCATCCCAGGAATAAAGGGTGGTTCAACATATGCAAATTAATAAGTAAATAATACATCACATTAACAGAGCCAAAAACAAAACACATATGATAATGTCAATAGATGCAAAAAAAGTTTTTGATAAAATCCAGCACTTATTCATGACAAATTCCCTACAGAAAATAAAAATAGATGGTCTTTACCTCAAGTTGATAAACAACCTCAAGTTGATATCACAAACTGACAGCCAACATTGTACAAAAACTGAGCTTTCACTCTAAAATTGGGAACAAGACAAGAATGTCCACTATCACCATTCCTATTCAGCATAGCTCTGGGAACATTAGCCAGAGCAATTAGGCAAGAGAGAGAAATAAAAGGAATAAGGATGGGAAAGGAAGAAGTTAAACTATCATTATTTTCAGAAGACATGATATTCTACATAGATGACCCCAAAAACTCCACTAAAAGACTCCTAGAGTTAATAACCAAGTTCAGTAGCAGAGCTGGATACAAAATCAGCATTCAAAAATCAGTAACAATCCTGTACTCAAGCAACAAACTGACTGACAGAGAAATTAGGGAAACCACACTCTTCATGATAGCATCCAAAAAAATGAAATATTTAGGAGTCAATCTAACAAAGGAAGTAAAGGATCTACACACTGAAAATTATAGTACTCTGAAAAAGGAGATCAAAGAGGATACCAGAAAATGGAAAGATATCTTTGCTCATGGCTAGGAAGAACCAACATAGTGAAAATAGCCATAGTCACAAAGTTGTTACACAGAATTAATGCAATCCTGATCAAAATATCATTAATATACCTCACAGAACTAGAGAAAATATTCCTAAAATTCATCTGGAAGCACACAAAAGAGATCTAGGCTATCACACACAGTCCTGGGCAACAAAGGCAAGGCAGGAGGCATCACAATCTCTGACTTAAATTCTTCAATGCATGATTTTTTTTTAACCTCCAAAAATACTTAAATACAAGATGAAATCATTCAATCATTTCCTCACATATTGAAATAAACTTGTTAAAATGACATAATGATAACCCGATGGGATCAAGAAGTACATAGTATTCTTCTTACTGTTCATTTAGTATTTGAATTAATTAATCATGCTCACGAGGAATTGGAAAATTTATGTTCTTTACACTATTAAAGTAACTCTAGTGAGCAAACAACATAACTGTCTACTGGTATAAGCAATAGTCTTTTTAGGTTTGTGAAACCTGTTAAATATTAAAGAATGAGATAAACATACAGTGACATCTATTAGTATTCATGCTTATGTATGTGTATATGATACAAGTGTACCTACATATGTATTCATATATAGATACATAGAATATGTATGAATATTTCAAAGACAAGAATGAATTGATAAAAATGCATGGGATGAATTAATCTCAAAAACACAGAAAAGTGTTTAGAACTAAAGTAATTATTTGCCAGTGAATTATATGCCTGGCGTTTCGTGTATGCCAAATGATGATTCTCTCTTCCCCAAGTGCATGGGGCTCTATGGCGCTAACTTTATTCATTTAATTTCCCACAACTGTGAAAACTAAATAGGGCACATCCACTTAGTGCTTTTGAGTTCTTAATTTTATGAAATGTAAAGCACTCAAAGATGCCCAAGATAATGCAACCTAAGTAATTTCTCCAATAATAAAAGACATTCCATCTTAATTTTAGTTTTAAGGCCACAGGGACTTTTTATCTGTTTAGGAAATTTTGCAAGTGGTAATAAAAAAAGAGCATAGCTGCTTTTTAAAGTTTATGTTTCCCCTAAGTGTCACGACTAACTGTGACTAATTCCCCCCAAATTAATTTAATTGCATAAAATGAAACATTTCAAAATATGTAGCAGAGTCATTCCCAGGAAGATGAGCCAGATTTGTATATTCACTGTTCCCGAATGCTGCAAATCCAGCTGGGGACATTAAGCGTTCTGCAGCTCAACAGCTCCAGCAAATTTGTATTCCTAGGGAATAGTAAATTTGTGCTTTTTTCTTAGAATATTTTATATCTGATTATGGCTTATGTCACCGTTTTTACACTTTTGTCTTCCTAATAACTTATTTTAAGAAGATTTAAGTTGGCAATGACAAAAAAGGAAAAAATAGATGCAAAAAGAAAAGCCTTTTTCTCCATTTCAAGTATTTGTGATTTTTTTCATTCTAATAATATCATTAAGGAATTTGATTTATTACCTAGTGTATGAATTTTCACTCATGATTCAAACATGAGTGAAAATTCATACACTAAAGCATTATATACCTACATAGCAAGGGGATTGGAAAACATTTTCTGACTGCTTTCTCTCTAAGCAGGTAAAATAAATTATGAGTAGCAAAAACAAAAGTAATAAATTTTCTATAATATGATTATTATAATTGGGTTACCTACCTACAGAAAAATGCAAGTCCAAATGTATTATGTTCCAGATGTTAGAGTGATAAAAGTCTGAAAATTAGTTTTTAATAAAAACTGGCAGTAAATTAGCCTGAGGTACCCCAATGAACCGAATTGTACATTACTGAAACTTATGGGAAATTTTTTCCTTTAGAAAACCTCAATTTTTCTAATTTTGCAAACATTGTGCTAAAATTTTTATAATTTGACTCATTGCAGTGGTCCTTCATTACTCTAAAAATTATACCCAAAATCGAAAAACAAAAAATTGCTGTCTTGGCTTGTTTTGTGGTTTGTTTTGTGTTTGTCTTTTTCAGTTTAGCCTACCATAGAAAACCAAGAGAAAAACATTTTTCTTTTGTCCTGAGCCTAAACCTCAAAAGTGTTTCTAGATCCTCTGCTGTGAAGCAACTTAATCCTGTTACTTAATGATAGAGGTCTTGATGTTATTGAAGACTTTTTTATTATTCAAATTATTTTACTTCTTGGCAGAAGTTAGAGTTGAAAATTGCCACATGATAACATCATCACTGTTAGAGCTTTTAAGAATATGAACAAACAGTTATGTTCAGCTATTTCTGACTTTCATGATTTCTACAAACACATCAAAATCCCTGATGGATCTCATTACTCAAAGATAAGTACATTTTGAGTGTACTTTAGAGGAGAATATGCTGTAGACTGCCCTCTATAGCAAAGGGAAAAAAGTGTGACTGTGAATTCATGTGTTTATTAAGACCACTGGGGATAATATATTGGCTCTATTTTAGGACTCTCACATATGCGAAAGAGTAAGAATCAAGATGCGTCTGGATCTACTGTCAAGGACAATGGTTAAATATCCCTTTCAGTTTTCGCCCACCTGTAGATATGTCCTAGTTTTGCCGTTAAACTAACAGGTATAATCTGGGGCATGTAAGAGGTGCAAAAATTAAAAGCTGATAGCAGAATTCCTTTGAAAGAGAACAATACTTTATAAGTATACATGATTGCCATCTTCTGCTGTGAAAAGGACAACCCTTACTTCATGGTTGAAGAGTGAAAAAAATAATTAACTTCTACTACATAAAAATAAATTGTGTTTATAGCAGCACAGTTCATAATAGCTAAATCTTGAAGTGGCTTATATGTCCATCAACAGATGAATGGATAAAGAAAATGTGATATTTATACACAACAGGGTGCTACTCTGCCATAGAGGAGGATAAACTTGAGTCATTTATGGGAAAATGAGTGCAACTTGAGATCATAAAGTTAAATAAAATAAATCAGAAATACAAACTTAAATATCACACAGGGTCTCTGACAGGAGTACCTCGAAATATAAATAGCGAACAAAATAAAAGATGTACAACAGGAAGTGGAGAGGGGTCAAGAGATGGAGCGAGGGAGAGGAGGAGAGGGGTGAGAAAAGATTGAGTTGTGTTATGTTCATGTGCCAACACCCCACAAGGAATGTAATCACTGTGTGCTGCAAATACTAATAAAAAGTAAATGTGGAGGAAAAAACAAATAAATAAATTCCCAGAAAAAAAATAAGTAAATGCAGGCTTCCAAGAGCAATCCAAGAGAGAGGAGGTTAGAGGCAGAAGTAGAGAGGACAGAGGGAAGTAGGAGAAGAGAGAGAAAGATGCCAGCCCAGTGAAAGCACATGGGCAAGGCCCTTGTGCACAGAGAATCATCTCTGACCAGAGCCTCGAGAAAGAGATTGCTGGTGAAACCACAGGCACCTGCCAGCTTTTTGTTTTACGCAGGGCCATGTTTGTACAACTTGAATAACCACGATGATTACTCTCCTTACATGTAGTTCTCCCCACACTGTTAAATGACCTGTTGTAGAAACCCACTACCACATGATGTTAGTGGTACTAGAAGAAATAAAGAGAGCAACCATACTCTACTGACATGGAGAAGAAAGGAGGCCACCACTGGGGGTGGCAAAACTCAAGACAAATATAAACTTCAGTGGAAAAAGGAATTTGAAAGCAAAGCTGAGTATGCGAACTTGTTGTCAGTTTTATGGGAAACACACTGGGACTTCAAGTCTTTTTTAAGTTAAATATCAAGGGATCACATGCCCTCCACAGGCGGGGCCTCCTCAAAGCCCAGGCAGCTGGCAGCTGGCCTGCAGCATCAAATAATTAGCATGGGGTGCTGAGGCCCGGCAGCATTCAGTCAATCAAAGTGGAGCCATACGGTGAGTACGTGAGGATATTTTTCTGTTAGTGTGTTAGAGACTTTCATCTTCAAAGTGTACAGTTATCTTTTCCCTCGGCCCGTCCACAGATGAAAACATAGCTTACAGAATAGCAGGCTCATCCCTGCCACAATAGAAAGTAAGTGATCATTCAGAACCCACAAGAAAAATCACCCGAATTTTGTTAAAGTCTTCAGGACACCAGCCTAGTAATAAACCAAGGTTTAAGTCAGTTACTAGAAAGGCAACTTCCCCAAGTCATCTTTTAAAAAGTGTTATAGAGGAAAATGTGCTGGTTCCTACAGACATACATTCTTCACCTCCAAACACTCAAAAACAGGGAAATATTATTGTTCTTTGTACTGTTTTGTTTGTTTTGTTTTTTGAGACAGGGTCTCACTATGCAGTTCGGGCTGACCCTGAGCTCACTTTGTAGCCCAAACTGACCTCAAACTCACAGCAATCCTCCTGCCTTAACCTCCCAAGTGCTGGGATTACAAGCGTGCATCACCATGCCTGGCAATATTATTCTTCTGTGGGAGGACAATGTTAAGTTCAAGTCATCATGATTTAAAGTACAAATAGTATAAAAATCATTTAGAGAGATATAATAACTTATTTAAACACAGAAAACAGTCACCATTGAAATGAAAAAGGTTTTCAGAGACAAAAGTTGTGAGAGGTTAGTAAAGAATTATGCAAATAAAATGGTACATTTACCTGGAGAGTTCAACTAATTTTGTCAGTGGCATCAAGTGCTTTTGCTTCCCTTAACTGGCTTCTTGGAGCACTCAGACCATGGCTCCAATGCCATCCTCACCAAGCAAAGTCTTTCCACAGATCCTGCCTACAAGGAACCAAACACCAATGGGAAGTATGCAGTACACCGTGCCTTTGATCCTTTCTGTGCTTCCGTAGGTTAATGAGTCAGCCATTATGCTTTGTACATCAGAGTTTTGAATTGTCAATGAAAGTCTTTCCCTGAGAGGCTAAACCACTTTCAGAGAGTTAAGAAACCAGTCTACTGAGTCTAGAAACCTGAAGGCCAAGTTCAGGATCACTACAAATTTATTCAAGGAATAAGCCTCCAGGAAGCACCTTGGGAAACAGCCAGAAGGCTTTCTTGAGAGCAACCTGAAGTGTTCAGAGGTCTGCTTTGAAATTCAACAGAAAAAGACCTCACTAATACATATAACTCTTAACGCATAAAGACTCAAAACTGCTATTATCAAATATGTTTGACCTAAAATAAAGAATAAGAAAATAATTATGTAGTTTCATTTAAGGAATAAATTACCCAAAACAATGGAAAGTATTTGGCTAGAGTAAAAATTAAAATATGCTTTTTATTAAGAAAAAGACCTGCAACCCTCAATTCACAACCTCGATTTAGTTTGAAAACCAGTATTTCTAAATCTGTTTCTAAAGCAGAATTTAGCTAATTCTAACATAAGATAGTAAACTTAAATTCCTCCTTTTTCCTAAAAATGGTTATGCTCAAGGATCTAGGTGCCGTCTTTGTGATGTTTTCTGTTACTTCCCATATAGAGAAAATCTTTACTATCTGGGTATAACATCATTTTTCACTTTGACTTTTGCAGACAATTGAAATGACATATGCAGCTGCTGAAACATAAGTGAGCAGTAGGTTAACCACATGTGGAAACCACTTTTACTCCAGCTTACTATAGATTGGTTTAACAAGCCACCTCAATCTTTGTTTAACATAGAAGATTATTAAATACAAGCAATGCAGCTTTGTCTCCTATACCTCTTATTAATTTTCCTATACTCACAGAAATAGAATTGAAGAGATCAAATAGTGAAACTAAAAATGTTTACTGATATTCCTTTGAAGGATATATTTCCTTGACCGCAGAAGTATAGATTTCTGGATGTAGATGTGCAAAATCAGTATAAAATGGTCTAACGTATAAGTAGGACCACATCACGACAGCTGGAATCAAAACAGCAGTGAAATGGGTTTGGGACCAAAACCTACAGAACTTAACCAATCAAGTGAAATACAGCCTACAACATTTCTTGAAATTTTGAAACTATTTTTAATTCATCTTTGAAAATAAAAATTCATTGAGCATCCTCAGGTGTTAGGACTTATTTTGGTGCAAGGGTTTAAAATAAGTAAATAAATAAACTATCACCCTGGAGGTGACCTTCTCCAAGGAGATGTGACTCCTACCCCAGGTAAATTAAAACGCAGTTTGCTAAGTGGGGAAAGCACAAAGGAAAAACCAAAGTGGGCAAGGGTCAGAGTTTTGGGGATGAGGGTGGGTTTTGTAATCCTAGGTATGTAATACAGAAGGTTTAACTTGAGTAAAAGCCCAAGAAACATTTAAGTAAAATCTTTTTTGCGTGTGTGAAAGAAAACTGGGGAGGGAGTTGGGGGAACAAGTCCTTCAGCCTTGGGGACATTCGCCCTGAGCAAAGAAAACCAATAGAAAGACACAGCACGAGGCATGTGCAGCCCGGAAGACCCGCAGGCCAGGAGCAGGTGAGGAAGACGGCTGGGTCCACCTGGAGGCCGCGCTTCATTTTGCTGACAGCACTGTTATCCTCCTATTGCTTTTTTATCTTACTATGAAAACATTTCATTGGTTTGCCAAAAATGTAAACTGTGTCATTTTGAAAATGATATAAATCCTCCGTAGTTTCTTTCTGTTATTTGAAAGTATTTATACTCTGGAACATGAAGCATATTTGGGACTAGTTTCATCTGGCCCCATGACCTATAAAATCTAATTCTTCATATTCATTAACCTATGTTCCGCTCCAACTTCTGCTTTCTGGCTGTTTCTTATCACACCGTTGTATTTGCCATTCCACTCGTCCCTGCAGCGGAAGATTCACATCGCATCGTCAATCGGGAGCCCTTTTCATTCTTAAAACCATTTTGTGTTGCAATATTTTCCTTACTATTTAACCCTTACTTTACTGCATTATAAATTATAGTTGAGTCCTTGTATACTTTTTTTTTGTGAATTTGGGATGTATACAGCACTGTAACCCCAACAACAGCAAAAATAAGATTATTGATAAAAAATAGTATACATATACTGTGTATATAAATTATTTAGACAAATGAATAAATACAGACCTTGCACCACATGTACAATCTTTGAGGATATATTATTCAGAGCATAAAGACATTTCTAGGAAAAATATTGTTATATTTCAACTTCATGCAATGTAAGCAAACATTTCAGTCCTAAATAATCAAAATGCTCAGGAGCAGCGCACCCATAGGCCAATCAGGGCCACCAGCGTTCAGTCCTCAACCCTTGAGAAACATTGCCCCAGGAGTTTGTTAGTGATGTTTTAGGGAATAAAGGATGAAATTGCAGGCAGAACCAAAAGATATCTAACTTCAACAAGAGGCTATGGCTTTCATCTCATATACATGTTGAATGTCTGAAGAAATTTTACCTCTAAAAAAGACTTAAAATTTCCTAAAACAGAACATCTGAATTTGTCTACTGGAGGAAGTATGAAAGAATTACTAAGCAATATTATGCTATATCCAGTGGCTTAACCAGAATAAGAACCAAAGATCTCCTAACACAACACAGTGATTTTTCTTGTATCATGTTCTCGTCTTTATACTACAGGAAGGAAAAAGATACAGAATCCTTTTGAAGGATAAACCTATTAAAACTGTGAAAAGAAAAGCTTCAGGAAATGCCTAAAGTAATTAATATGTAGCATGCCCATTAAAACCTCTCACGTGGCTAAGATAAAAGAGAGAGAAAATATATGAAATTCTTTGCTGTTTTGTGGCCTGAGGGGGGGGGGAGAATATTTTGAAAATTATAGGTCCCATATTGTACTGTTTCAGAAGTTAAGAACAAATTTATTTAAGAGATAACCAAATTGGATTAGCAGATTTGGGTGCACCAAGCTGATGATCAAGCAAAATGAGAGATCTATAACCTATTATGCCTCTCACATTTTTTGCTATGACTGAAGTTAGTCCCTTGGAAGGCTTAGAATTCACTTGTCTCAAGAGTTCCATTCTCTGAACATATCATTTCCCAGCCAGAACAACACTAAAAAACAAGTATCCGCTGCTGACCTTTTAATCCAACACTCTTTGAAACTCCAATCACAGAAAAATACTTCGGAAAATGTGGCTCTTTCATCTCTGTGTGGTGGTGGACACATAGCTCTTCCTACAGAAGCTGGCAACCCCCGGTTCCTCTTTTCACATGTGAGAACAGCTTTGAAAAAGCCATTTGCAGCCAAAGTTCTCAGCCTTCTATTTCCTTCTTTACTTAAAATGAGGAAATGATTTGTAGAAAAGAAAAAAAAACAATAAAAGGATTCATTTATTGTCTGCTTAGCTGGTCTGAATTATCTCCTAATCCACATCTTTGCTGACTCTGAAAACTCCTTGAATCCATTCTCAATACTTGACAGAGACACATTGTTTTGCTAAATTTTGTTCTCATAACCAACTTGGACGTTGGTTAAACATAAATGCTATACTTTCTTCAACATATGCCAGATGCTTATTTTAAAGTTATTATGTATCAGAGATCCAAGGAATATATAAAAATCAAAATCTGTGTGTGTGTGTGTGTGTGCACGCGTGTGTGTGTCTCAGAAACACTCATGCCAGACTTTGCAATGCTTCACATTATTTATTCTTTTAATCAAGTTACCTTTGTATCTACAGTTATTGGAGCTAACACTGAAGTACCCTTGTAATCCCTAAGAAACCACACAGGATTCATAACAGCTAACATTTATTGAATACTGTTGCTTTTGGGGACACTTTATGTGCATCCTCTTGTTTAATCCTTATCTAAGCCTTGAGGTGGATGCACTAAACCAATACCAAAGTTCAGACTTCAGTGTTTGCTACAATCACATAAGTAGCTATTGAAGAACAGAATTCAAATCTAAGCCTAACTAGATAGCTCATTCTGCTGTTATACTCGTTCCATTAAACACTGGGGATGCTACAAGGATATTACTCATTAAATCCATTTCTTCTTGATAACATTCAAAAGAGATCACCGCCAGTCTCAACAATAAAATAATTGGGCTTTTCCTGAGCAAATGATTAGTCTTAGCCTTATAGTACCTACTAATGAGTATAAAATAAATGCACTGCTCTCTTCTAAGCCTAGGTATTTACCTAGCACCATCCTCTTAACTCATCATTTTCCTATTTTTCTCATTTTTAGCCCATTTTCTTCTCTTGGGCAGTTGTATTTCATTATATATTATTTTGTTTTCTATCCATTTAACCCATTTTAATGATTTTCTGAGATTCAAAGAGATAAATTTATGAACAAATAAAACCAGATGATTAGAGTTTAGAAATGTAAAAAATATTACCGAAAAGACATTACCCTATGGCATGAAATTATTTCACTTAAGTCAAATAGTGAATAATTCACAAGAGTCAGTATTTAAAGAGACGGACTTACTATGTTGCTGATGGAATTCTTACAGTAGAGCTCCAGTTTTTCACAAAAAAGCATGCCATCACAACAAGTTGGAAATCCCAACCTTAACTTTCCTACTGATGTTGTCTAGAAAACATAAAAATGAAGATCAGTAGTGGTGACAAGAGAAAACTAGCCAGAGAACATGCTATAAATATTTTTTCTGATTTTCCCTCTATTAAAAAAAATGGGTAAACTTTATTTTTCCCTCTAAAATTTTATTAGAATGTATTTTCTTAACTAGTTATGACGCAAATATATGCTTTGCCCTTCTTGGCAAAAAAATAGAAATTGCAATTTAGGCATGGTGGAACACCATGTAATCTGTAATCTCAGCACTCTGGGAGGATGAGGCAAGAAGATTACAAGTTTATATCCAGCCTGGGAAAAATAGCGACTTAGCAAAATAAAATAGCGACTTGTCAAAATAAAAAAAGATAAAAATGGGTCAAGGCTGTAGCTCAGTGTGAAGGCCCTAGGTTCAATCCTCAGTACTACTAGAAAGAGAGAGAGAAAGAGAAAGAGAGAGAGAGAGAGAGAGAGAGAGAGAGAGAGAGAGAGAGAGAGAGAAGAAGAAGAAGAAGAAGAAGAAGAAGAAGAAGAAGAAGAAGAAGAAGGAGAAAGAAGGAGAAGAAGAAAGAAGGAGGAAGAGAGAGAGAAAAAAAAGGTTAGAAAACCCCAAAACACAGAGCAAAGAAGTTTTGATTTTTGCCTCTTTGGCAGTCCTCAACAAATGGAAACAAAGCAACATTTCTTCTGTGTAACAATAACTGATTTACTGGTTAATTCAATAATGACCTAGAATTTTGTAATTGCTTGGTGTCGTAAATCTTCAATATAATATAAAGCTATTAGAGTTATTATAGTTGCCAGTATTGCTCTTTACACAACAAAAGGAGGCAACACAAATTACTAGCACACGCAGACTTGATGTCAGTTACAATATAATACTGCTATTAAACTCATTAAAGGATGCTTTGTCTGTATGAACCATTACGGAAATAAACCCAACCATTTACCAGATTTCTCCATACTCATTATACCTCTAAAAAATAGTCATCATAAATGTGGCAATATTCCACTCTTTTACAGTCATAGTTGGTATACTCTGTATGTTTGATGCTTAAAATTTTGCCATTTTAACATGCAATTCAGCGAAATATCATGCCATCACAATATTGGTATTTTTCATGATATATCTCACATAAAGAGCTTATCCTACTATAGTCAGACTTAAGAATATGGAATCTATTTCTATTTTTTAATTAAAAGCTTTTGTGCAGTAGAATTTGCTATCTCATGAAACAAAAATTGTAACAGAAATCCATTTAAAAGAACAAAAAAAGTTCTGAGGTGTGATAATGACCATTAGTTCAGTACAGTGCTTTCCTTGAGTCATTCATATTTGCAGTGTCAACCTTACTTTTATCTAATAAAATTGTTTGACTGAGAAAATTTTGGCTAAAGTACAATTAAGAAAATGTGTGAAAGAATTCTGTAAAAGTTTAATCACACAAATTCTCCCACTTCCTCAGAAACAAGGTCAATGAATCACCTGAAAGCTTGGAATCATTCACAGTTTCTACCAAGCCTAATTGATCCCAAGGTCACTGTAACAAGAAGCAAGAATGCACAGCCAGTTTAACTGGTCTGTTGGAGTATGCTGAGCAACTGTCCCGAAATCCAGCCTACTAAAACACACCTGTGAAGCCCCATAAGATCCACCATTGTGTTTTTTCAATTCTAAACTCTTCTTGCTTTCTTAAAGATTGACTTATACTCTTCACTGAGGATCTTGGATTAGAAATTTCCCTGGAGAGAGTTCCAGTCTCGGCAATATGGCTGGCACAGGCCTGTGGAGAGAGCACCTGGCCGAGGACCCCAACCAGCACCACCTGTGGCTGCCACTCAGCAGTGGTTTAATTAAGCACAGCACCGCACACATTCACAGCAACTTCTGATGGGAAATGAAGATCCCATTTGAAACTGCTAGGGGCATTAGACAAGCACAATGTAATTATCTGAACTGAAATCCAGCTGGCATCTCTGACAACAACCGCCAGGGGATCTTTAAGGATCAGATGCTCCATTTGAAGTCAGTCTCTGGCAATGGAGATGCTGAAGTGCAGAGAACACCCCACACCGAGTCATCAGCAGCACTTGATTTGACTGCCAACACCTGCCAGCACCAGGCGGCCAGGGAGACAGCAACCAAGTAATGGAAACAAGTATCCAAACATCTTAGTCAAATGCAGTTTGATCCTTTCCAATTTAAGGGGATTATGTAGTATTTATGGAAGCTAGAATTCTACCTTGTCACCTTTCCTATTCCAAACCAAATCAGTTTCTCTTATTTTTAAGAAGTGTATGCTGAAGGGATAGGGTATCTCACACTGGTTTCCTATAGCACCCAATGAAGACATGCGTTTAAAATATGTCTTGGAAAGTAATCTTGGCCTTTTAGCCACTGACTGCTGCTTTTCTAGGCAGAAACAAAGTGAGCAGATTAAAACCTGGATATGACCCAAGCTGTGCCAATGTCTGCTCTTAGAGTTTTCAGTACCTCAAGTGAGATTAGTGACCACAATCACTAACACAGGCCGTTTGCCTGAAGAAAAGAAATGATACTTTGGAGCTTTTCAAGAATATTAAAAATTATACATAGAAAATGTATCCATATGCAATTATATTTTAATAGTAGACATATTCTTAGCAGTGCATATCTCATACAATTCTCTACTTCTAATTTTAAATATTTCATTTAACATTGGCTAAAATACCTTCCCCTGGGAGGATATTTAGTAATCATTGTTGGCTGTTAGAAATTGTTCATTGGTAATTCACTGAGCTCAATTTTTCCTTTGTTTAGGTTCATGCTGTTAGTCTTAATTACATCCCATTGGACTTCGCTAAACAATTCCTTTCTTTCCCCCCAATTCGTCATAGGAAAAACAGTGTTTACTTGGTGAAAGTTCTGTCATTTCCCCCTTCTCACTTTATTTACTCCCCTCTGCTCCTTGAAAGATAGACAATATTAATCCTATCCTGTGCCTTTACACCCACATAATTATTAACACCAGTGAACTGGTTTGAATGGTGAAGCATATGATTACCTGAAGTTTAAAACACTGATTAGCCTTGTACGTTTTCTAAAAGAACCTTACAGTAATGTAGAAAAGGTTATGAAACTGAACTGATATTTGTTTAGTTCTATGCTACACTTGTCTATAATGTGAATATATTTATTATTAATTATGTGACAGTTGAATAGCTGCTTTCCCTTTCACATGAAGTTTTATTACAGTAGAGTCACATTTGTCTGCTTCTTCTCAATATCATCAGCACCCAGCACAGTGAGCCACCAGGTATTATGTGACTAACAAATATTTACTAGTAAAAAAATAAAGTTAGCTCTCAGAAACTCGGAGCCTCAATCAGCCTGTCAGCTCCCTTTCTGTGTTTTTCAGTCTTCTCACCAACCTTGGATTTTGGTTTGGTTTTGTAAAATTGTCCTCTACTTCATGTTTGTAATAATATAGCAAACCACCAACAAATTTCATTCCTGTTTGCCTTTCATTCCTAAAATTAAAGGTATTTTTACTTTGAGATTAATATTTGTAAACTGTTCAAAATGATGAACGCATCTAAAAATACCAGGACCTATCTAAAAGTCAATATTACTTAAAAATCATAATAAGCCAACAGTCATAGCATGGCATTCAAGGTGTTGTACTTTCTCTACCTCCAAGAGATCTTGTACAAAATAGGAATGATTAAAAAAAATAGTGACTAGGATTGAAAAATACAGTGAATGTTTAAATTTTTCAAAATGATTACAGTAGAAGACTCATTTCCATTATTTTCCCTCAAATTAGTTCCCCATCCTTTAAATTCACTGATCCCATCCTTCTTGCCATTTTCTGAAGCAACTCTGCAGTCCTCTTTCTGGAGTGTTTTGTTGGGCTGCTGCAGCTGCCTTGATGTCCTGAAGCAACTCATAACATTTACTTTTCATGGTCATTTTGACTTTGGGTTACAGCCAGAAGTCACACAAGTTAGGTCCAGTAAATGAGGTGGATGAGGACACACTGTGATGTTTTTGTGAGCCTCCCTTTCTGTGGGGTGCACACAGCAGCAGCATTCACTATATTTATCACAACTAGTAAAAACAGTCATGACAAAGGACTTCCATAACTGTTTCCAAATGTGGCAAAAATAACAATAATAATAATAATGGGATACGGGTGTTCAAAGTGAGAGGAAGTATTTTTTGAAGAAAAGAAATAATGGCAATGTCTTTTATAATAATAAATATTTTTAAAATTTAAATATTCACTGTATATTTTTTTAAATTTTGTATTACTTTGAAGATGGTAGAATACAACAGAACAAGATGAAACGAAGCCAATTGAGACAGTGCAGTGAAATTGGTACAGAACTTCACATCAGGTTACTGGGACAACATTAATAGGTACCATAGTATATCTTGTTATCTTCACAATAGTTGTTCTTTCAATCAGGTATAGAAAAATCAAAGAAATACAGAACATTATAGAATTTATCAAAACAGAATATTGAATAGAGCAATACCATTAATCAGAACAAAGTAAAACAGTCATAAAAATATTTTTCTTCAAAGAGATGATAGAAGGAAATCTCCCTTATTTGCTCTATTGCATATGGTCAACCTCACAAGAGATGCTCAGATCTCTGGCTCCCACTTGTTAACGGGGGAGGGGGGGTCTGATTCTCAGCCTGCATGCCAGTAGGCTCACAGCCGCTTACCTGGGAGGTGAGCTGGTTGCTTGGCTTCCCAGCACCCTAAGTTCCAACATGGCACAGATCTCAGGAGGTGCTGCTGGTTCTCACCCTGGGGCAGCTGCAGCTTGCCAGGCCACAGTCACTTACCAGAGAGGCGAGCTGGTTGCTTGGTTTCCCAGTGCCCTCCACCGTATATTTTGATCATCCCTCTTCTATTACACATCTCTACCAGCACCTACTTCTTTGTCCTATTCATGACCATCTACTGCTCCACACTACACCTGAAAAGCATATTTGCCTAATTCTACTGTTTGCTCTTTTTCTCTTATTTCATTGAAAGTCTTTGAAAAAGCCACCTTTTAATTGGAGATTTCCACTGGAATATGCTGTTCCCAGTACAAGCAAGCATCTTCAGCACTAATACACATTATTCTAGTTGCCTTCCCAGCATTTTTCTCTATTGATGGTACTGCTACAGAGTTCTTCCAAACAGTAAGACTACAAATTTTAGGCTGGTCTTTGAATCAGTCCATTCCTTTATTTTCTATGTCCAATTTACCAAGCCTTGCACTCTTTGTCCCATAGTTTCTGACCCACAACTTCATTACCACTGCTCACATCTCAGCCCTGACCCCCTTCACCTGACATCAGATACAATGCTACAAGAGTTCAGTCCATCCTGCTGATACAAATGCTGCCTTTATCATGTACAAAGAATCATTTCAAATTCTTGAATTCAATTCCCATTTTTATATTTGTTTTCTCAGTCCCCCATGCAGCTTCTTTGAACTCATTTCTTCTAAATTCCTAACACCTTTCTCCGCTCCAGCAACTTTGGTGAAATCGGAGAGTGATCAGGACACATGTGCACTTCCTCTTCCCTTAGCCAGGAATCTTCTATCCATCCTTCAGTCTTCTCGGCCTCACTCCTCCATCTTTGAGATGTCTGTTCATATTATCAAAAAGCCCTGTCTTCCCTTCCTCCACTCTCTATCTTCAGGCAGTTTACTTACTATCTATGGCACCTTGATTTATCAACTTCTACTCCCTTACCACAATGTAAACTTTGTGAGAGGGGATAGTCTTTCTTTTTCATTTTTCTCATTTGAAGTATCTCCAGAAATGCAACAGAATAGGAACTCAGTAAATATCTGTTGAATATATAAATAAATGATGTTTCCTTTTGGATTTTTCTGTCTCAACATGTATTAATAAATTTCAATATTCTCATATACTCTAGTATTCTGGATTCACCATTTTCTTCTCCACTCCATAGCATAAATACAAGTACCAAGGGTTTTTACAAAATCAAGAAAATGGACAGAATGGACTTTCTTAGCTTCTTTTGTTTTTCTCCCCTCTGATACCCAGTTGCTGCTGAAAACTTTCTTTCATTAACTCTTGCCTGTCCAATAAGCCACAACTCCTGTTCATTCCCACTCTCTCAAAGCCACCTTCTTACCCCATATGGACAAACATCATAGATTTCCTTTACATGGACAATGGGAAAGTTAATACAATTCCCCAAATAAGCAAATTAATTGTGCTATTATCTCAATATATTGTTAATACATTATGTTTTCACTTTTTGGCTCTGATGCTTAAACTAGTAAGCATAATAGTGATTAACATAAATTATTTACTGATTTCTCAAAACACACTTCATCCTCAGAATTCAATGAGGTAGATACTGTTATTAAAATTCCCACTAACACATGAGCCAATTTAGATTTAGAAAATTTAACTAGCTGGCTTGATGTCATTAAATAAGTTTGTGAAAGAATCAGGAATAAGACTTAGGTCTGTCTGGCTCCAAAATGCACTATTCTATATTGCTTCTACCACAAAATATATTAAATATCTCTTGGAAAAAAAATTCCCATAAGACAATATAAAAATTAAAACTAAATATCTTTTGGAATGTGTGGGAGTGAGGAAATGAATAAATAAATGATTAATTACATCCATTTTCCATTTTATCAACAGTGTTTAAGAACCTGCTCTCAACCTCGCTCAAGGAAGAGCTGGTTTCCAGCCAAGGAGAGCATCTTAGTGGGCCTTAAACAGAAGGAATCTTCACAACCATTTGCCAAGGATGTAGCAGAAGATTCCAAATCGCATGGGAGGCATGATCCATAATCTCTAACGGACCTTCGAGACCAAGTGATATATTCTATGCTATAAAGGGAAAAGCTCAGACTCCTGAAGGACCGCCCATAGTCTACACAAAAAGACATAAAACTGACCTATCTGGGTCCTCCTCTTTATGCTTTCTTGAAAAAAAGAAACCATCATTTTAGGGTGAGTCCAAGAGATAACAATCAGAATATCAACGCGTTGAACTCTATCAGCTTTAATTCACTTTTTTCCTATAACTTTGCATTTTGTAGCACTAACTTTTCTCTATAGTCAGAGGAAAATAACAATGGTAAATAATGAGCACTTCATGTTCCTGGAACAAACTACTCAGTGATAGAAATGCCGGCTTCAGTATGTGCTGAGAAAGCATCCAGATGTTAGCCAGCTGAAACAATATATCCTAGTGCATCTAAATAAAAAATTCATCTTCATTTAAATATTGGAAGTCAAAATGGAGTTCAAGATTCCAAATAAGAGTCAAGAAACTGCAAGCACTGATGAATCTCTGGATTTGCCATTTGCCAAAAGGTATCCTTAGAGCTTCTTGAACACTGAGAATGGAAAATAAATAAAATTCTAGACACAATAGCCTACCCTTCCGATCTCTGTATTTTGAGGAAATACTAATAAAAAACCTAGTATTTACTTGGTTATTAGTTGTGAATTTCACATGCCACGTTCTGATCACAGTTGACTGGGAAGAACAAGATCCTATGCCCTTACCCTGGGAAACACAGGAAGAAGAGTGGAAATGGCAGAGGAATTGGGAGCTGTGCAGATCATTGCAGACCTGAGGAGAAGAAGGGCATTCCTGTGCCCACTACTTTCAAAATTCCCTAAAGGGAAAGTAAACAAACCTGGCAGGCAAATGGAACAAAGTGCCAAGGGGACTTGAAAATTCAAGAAATGAACATTGGTTCTCAGAGTCACAGAAAAAGAAATTATACTCATTCTCATAGAAGGCAAATTGAGAGGAAAATGGAATCATAAATCAAGACAGAAAGCATGCACATTGATTTGTCATAAGATAAACCAGGATAGACTACAGCATGTTTTTTCAAAATGTGGCACACAGCCTTCCCACATCAGAATTATAGGGTGAATTCATTGAAAGGCGGAGGAGAAGGAGGAGGAAAGGGAAGAGAAGAAGGCAGGAAGGATTAAGAAATGAATGGAAAGAGTAAAAATAAATGCCACTTCTGAGCCTCACATAAGATCAATGAATGAAGATTCCTGAATGTTGGCCCCAAACAATCCACATTTCTTAACAATATTCCTGTGCTTCTTATTTACACTAAAATTCAAAATTTCAGGGACTTGAATAATATTTTAAGTAACTAATATGATTTAGAGAAATATTACATGCAAGGCTGTAATTAGCTTTGAATGTGATACAAGATTTAAAGAAGAGTCAGTTTAACTATTAGAAAATTGAAAGCCAAATTAGAGACAGTAAAGAAACCCCTGTTTGAAAATGGAGGGAGCTAGAACCAATTTTCTCTTTCTTTAGCTCCCTTTTTTTGTTGTCTTAGAACAAAAAGTAGAGACCCTAAGCAAAAGTCAACTGTGCCTCTAAAAGGCCTTCTTCTCAGCTCACCATGCTTCTTCCACACCTAAGCTCACTTTGCTTATCTGTTCCTTTCTATGTTGGGACACCTGTAAAACTGACAAAAACCCCAAACTAACTTCAGATAAAACTATCAAATGGCAAAATTTTTTCCTAAATAGTCCATTGAGAAGTTACATTAAATTTCTGCAACTGCCATAACAAATCATCACACACTGTGGTTTAAGACAACAGAAAAGTATTCTTCCGCGGTTCCACAGAGCAGAAATCCAAAGGCAAGCCGTCGCTAGGGTGGTGTCCTCTCCAGAGGCCCTGGGAAGAATCTCTTCCATGGCTCTCTCTTAACTTCTGGCGGCTGCTGGCAATTATTAGTGTTCCCTGGTTTGTGGATACATTCCCAGGCTATGCCTTCATTTTCACATGGCTTGCTTCCCTGCATGTCTGTCTTCACAAGGCAAACTCTCAGAGTCTGTGTTCAAATTTCTCTCTTCCCAGAAGGATACCCATTATTAGATACCCATTATTGTTGTGGTAGTTGTATAAATATAATGTAACATCTCAAATAAGTCTACTTCAGCTCGCTATGACTCCACGTTAACCTGATGACATCTGCAAATATCCTATTTCCAAAGAAAATCACGTTCATCGTTACTGGTGGGTAGGACTTAAACAAATCTTTTGGGGGAGACTGAATTCTATCCACTAAGTGGGCAAAAAGCTAAAGTTGTGTAGTTTGTCACTTTACATCACCTTCCCTTCTATGTCCTGTATCTTGTCTTCTGTCTCTTACAAGAACAGATGGTCACTGGATTTTATGGTCCATCCAGGAAATTCATAATAATGTGAATCTCAAGTTCACTATTAGAGTCTGCAAAGAACTTTTTCCAATAAATAATCATAGGATTAAAACATGGACATATCCTTTTGAGGGCTACTATTTAACCCACTAGAGAGGTGATAGAATTTTAAAACAAGGCAGATCTTCACCTGCCTGACATGATTTGAGTCTAGTCTTGCTTGAAATACAGCAGATTAAGATGCACTTCAAGGTCATCTCTAATTAATTTAAGTTTATAATCATTTCACAATTTTGGATTCCAAACTCTCTCCTGAAGCACAGGAAAATAGTTCTAGGCAAATCTATCACAAGTAGTGTTAAACACAAAGAATTCTATTTTTAATAGGTTTAAATTCACCAGGAATAATTTTAATATGGAAAGTGAGCTCTATTCCCTTTATAGTCTGACAGCTAATGGATTGAAAGGATCAACAGCAATGGTTTAAATGGAGAATCCATCCAAAGGGCAAAATGTTAAACTTTGACTTCACAGTGTTTGTAGAGCCCAGCCTTGGAAACTGCACTCTAATATTTGGAGTGGTCATAAATATTTCCGATGGTTAGGTACTCAAAAAGATGGCACTTAAAAATTGAATTTTTCATATTATAGGTTTAAAATAAAAAAAACTGAAATACACACACACACACACACAGTGCCAGATCTTGTATTGACAAGCTTTTATGGGCAGACTCTATGAAGTAACCATACTGACCAGAAGCCAAACCAGGCCATGAAAATCTATAATTTGACCAACCAAAGTAAGTTTACTCTGTGGTCAATTAAATAAAATTTCAAGTGGAATAAATTACATAGGGTCTATTTCTTATTTTGTTTCCTAGTTGCTCACATCAATGGTCTCCAAAGCAAAATACAAAGAACATTTATCAGGATGGACAAAGAACATCTATATATATTTATTTTTAATCTTTATATATTTATTTTTAAGAAAGAAAATTATTTACATTTAAAATAGAGCACCATCACTTTTTAATTCAAAAGTTATAAAATGTAAATGTTGAGATAGGCAGCTATAACATTTTAGTTAAATACATGCATAATATTTTTACTTATATAGATGTATGAACAATATAATCAGAAGCCATTGAGTTAACCAAATTACTTAAACTTTTTTCTTTCATATGGAGCACAGACCTTCAAGTTTATTGTTTTTAAGTATCTGAATTATAGTGGATAAAATTATATAATATAAATTACAGCCATTCAAAAATGAATAGAAATTATATGAAAAGTCTTGGAAAATTTTTTTTCAGTTAGTGTCAGCTAAATCTGGTCTGTGTGTGTATGAAGCAACCCATTCAGTAGGATGGTATTTGCATACAGGTTTCTAATATGTCACATCTCTAATAAAATATCTTCCACAACATCAACAAAAAAATCCTAGCCTCACCATTTAGCATTTTAGAAAGTACAGATAAAGAAAAAAGTGAATAAGACAAACTTCAGATTAAAATAGTCAATATGTACTAAATGTAAAGAACATCCTGTGACTGAAGCATTATGTTCTGAAACACGTTGGCTATTAGATGCCATGTGTGGCATAAATTCGCTTTCCCTCACTGATATTTCTAAGTCACTGAAGAAACATGGGAATTGCATAGAGATGTGTTCTAAAAAATTGATCAATAACTGTAACAGGCAAAGACTGTCTTTCATGGGGCTTAAAGCTCACCGGACCAACTTCTCAGCTGCCATGTCAGAGAAAAGTGGAGACCAGACCCATGTGCCACCTACTAGAAGTGCCACAATATTTATTTCTAATAGTAGTTTGAGTACAGTGATTGGAGAAATGATCTATGCTTCTTGCTTCCCTCCCACTCTGCTAGTACAAAGCCAATCTTTGTACTTTATAAACTCTCTTTTGCTTTTCTCAGGTCCACTAACAAAAAAAAAAATTAAAATTAAAATAAAAAAAAAAACTTGTGTTCCCTTCCCAGAGAGGTGGACATGTACCAGGCACTTCAAAGTATTCAACCCCTAGATAAATTTATTAGTCCAACAATGGACAGTTGGCCAAACAGGATCCATTAGAGTCATTTGCAGGATTGAAATCAATGTTGTAGGTGGGCTGGAGGGGGAGGGGGAGAGAAGGTTTATTTTCCTGCCAAGATCATTGGTTCCAAGGATGATATAAGCCTCATGCTACCAGAGTCATTTGTTGCCACTAAGGAGAAAAAAATCTGCTTAAAAATAAAATCAACACAGAAGAAAAAAGAGGAGAGAGAAGAGAAGAGGGTGTAGGAAGGGAGAAAGAGACAGAAAGAGAAATCATCAGTTTTATACCTATACTGCTTTTGTATTAAATGGGGAGGTGATAAAGTCCCTCTTAGGGCTGGGTTTCTATCATTTGCAAATGAAAATATCCTCTTAATACAAGGAATGGTAAACTGGAATACATTAAGATATTGCAATAATAATATCGCATGTTTTCTAGATATATTTTCTTGAATAGGAAAAGCAATCTACAAATAGTCTGAGATCAATCCCATGACTGTGACTACACTCCCTGAGTGTGTCAGACATATAAGCATCATTTATTGCATACTTTTTAATTCACTCATAAACACACACACATTTTCAGAATATTGCCTTAATAGTGCTAACAAAGAATACTAACTATAGTTTATTCAACAAGCATACCTAACATGATAATGCTTGAATTTTCTCCAATAAAATCTTCCCATGGATAATGCATTTATTTTTACTGGACATTTTTTCACTTTATTTCCTTATAATTTTTTATTGTTCAACAGACCATACAATACTAAAATCAATAAATTTAAATTTTATAATATTTTATGATAACTTATTTGATTTTATGATATTATGATATATTTTATAATTTTTAGCTTTTTCATGCTGAGGATCACAGAATGGAAATTACAGTCCATCAAAAAATCAAACATTTGTCCCAGCTCTTAACCAATTTAAAATACTTGGCCAAGCAAACTGAATAAGCACTTTCCTTTAAAGAAAGTCAACAAATGGTATTACTTTTTTAGGTTATCTATTACTGGCATTTCTTAGAGTCCAAAGGGAATACTCCTTTAAAAGTGAGCTAGATAGAGTCAAACCCTTTCATTTCTCTCTCAGGAGTTAAAGCTGATTCTTCTATTAACCTCTTTCTGCTATGATGTATTATTAAAAATGGAAAGGCATTGTTGATGGCATGTATTGTATAATAGCATTGTGGGACACCATTTATTTTACTTTAAGGAGACTTTATTTCATCTTGGACCAACTTGGAAAGCTTTTCAGAGGCCATCGGCACCCTAGCTTTCTTCATATTAGATAAAAGCAAGGACACTGCTTGCACATTGATCTGGAGGTATTCAAAGACTAAGGTGGGAAGGGAAGCATATCCTCCCTTGATTCAGAGTTACTTTCACACATTATCAGTGCACATAAGAGCTGAAAACCCTTTTTTAAACTGAGAATGTCAGTAGCAACACTTCACCATTTTCGAGATGGAGACATAAACTGAAAATATGAAGACAAATTTTGCTGGAATGAAGAAGAAAACAAAAATAAAGTTTAAGGTCAACTGTAAATGTTAATGTATTCTAAAAGTGTCAATAGTATAAACCTGTATTTAAACCACACTGGTAATTTGAATATCTTTAATTACTTATTTATCACTCAAAAGTTGTAAATTAACAAATTCAGCACTGATTACCTTACAGAGTGCTGCGACTGTGACTCCTACAGAATATTTTTCTGACAAGCTTTTTATTTAAATGACCAATCATGAATATTTTAAGCTCTGTGGTTTACCTAGTCTGGTTTACCTAGGCTTTTGCACTGCATTGCAGTGCAAAAATGTCCATAGTACACATAAACCAAGATGTATGCTTCAATAAAGCTTCACTTAAAATCAGGATTTGGTCCTCAGGTTGTAGTTTGTTAACCAACCCTGCTCTTGACTGACTGTAAATGACCAAATGAGCACTAAGAGCAGGACAGTGTATGCTCTTACTAGATAGAATATTACCTGAAAATAAGAAGTATCTTTCCAAACTTACCAATAACATGCCAGTCTATTCTTTCTAGTGAATATTGATTCATTTACTTTTTTAGCAGGACAGGAAAGAGTCATTTTGAAGAAGTAAATAAGGAGATTTTCAGTTGAGGAGGCTCTAGGTTTACGCCCTTATTTGAAACAGATCAACTTTATTTCTGTTTACTTTATGAATTGAGCAAAATTTCATTTAGAAAAAGATTCTGCTTGGAAAGATTGGGAAACCACTGCCTTAAATCACTTGTATAAGTCACATTTAGTCCTAGTTGTTACTTAATATCACAGAAACTAATGACTCAAATGTGGAGTGAGTCTTGTATATAGGAAATTAGAGAAAAATATTTGAGATATAAAATAAGAAAGATCTACACACTTGTCAAGTATCTTAACAGAGAATCCTGGAGAGTCAAGGAATAACAACAGGTGACAGATGCTAGATTGTCGAAACAAGGACACAGTGACACTACGCTTGTATTCACTGGCTTGGAAGGGAGGGTGTGCCATCCTGAGATTTTCAGAAGCTGCCCCCATGACACAGATTTTAATACTCATCAAGGTGCTCTGATCACATGTGACAGCCACAATTGAGTAACTAAGTAACCGTGCTGAGAAGAGGCCGATGGGCCATGCAGATAGAGGGACATCAGAGCAAGTACTTAAAGATGATCCTTGTTGACAGTGATATGAAACTGGTAGGTGTACATTGAGCTCCAAACATCCTTCTAATCCAGAGATGGAAACTACTATGATCATTCTGACAGGTCTGCAAACCATGGCCTCTGTCCAAATTCCTTATCATACAAAGAACTAAAATTTAGGACATAAATTATCCTCCTAGGCACACCAAAGGCATTCATACAGTTGGTAAAATTAGAAACAAACAAACTACTTGGTAATATAACAAGTGAAATTGTTCATGTACTTGCAAGACCTGGAGCTCAGAAATTTTGGAAAAGAATTATAAACATGAAAGTCTGAGTGAACATAATCTCTCTGAATTTCATCTTCAGGCTCTGTTTTCATTTTTCACCGCTACCCTACATTTGTCTCCCTCAAAGAGATAATAAAGACATGAGTTCCAAAGGCAGAACAAGCCCTAAATGGGCTTCCTGAAGACAAATTCTACTCGCCCAAACAAGTGTAAATCTATTTTACTCTGGAGAACTGAGTAAAAAAGTCAAACAAATGTAGATATGGTCTCACTTCTGAGTGGCATCAGTGAGGGATCCTTAACTTTCCACCACAGTACTAGAGGTATGCTTCGGTTAAGCTGCCACCAAGTGAATGGTTTTATTAGATTCTGAACAGAATGGACTGAGTTTCTATAAACCAAATTTATAGAATTGAGGAAGACATGGTGTAATATATCAAAGTAGTGATAACATCATTAGAAAACTAGGTATTAGAATAAATCCATAAATATTATCAGCATTATAAAATATATTTGCATACACATACAGAGAGAGAGACAGACACACACACAGTTGAAAGCAAAAGTTCCCAACTCATCTCTCTCTCTTCAGGGTATACTTAGTGTTTCAGTTATTTTCAGTAATTTTTTCATAGCACCTTGCAACCAAAAGAAATGTCTAACTGTTCCTCTTATTAACTATCTAAGAACTACCAAAACCTCAACTTTATAAAGATACAAAAATTTCAAAGCAATGCAGCACGATCTAATACTGAAACTGTGAACTTTCTTGAGACTCACGTGGTCAGCAACAGGTAATGAGTATTGCTGTCTCTCCTTTGGAAGCTTAAAATAGCCCACAGCATTCCTGGGTGTTTGATGGGATGCTGGAAGACACAGTGCAGAAAGCACTGGTTGAAAGCTAATCTAGATTCTACTGTGTATGTCTCCTCTTTCCCAGTTTCATCACACAACAACTGGCATTGAATATTCTCAGGCTCTGCACAGTCTAAACTTGATCATTCCTTAAAGTTTAAGGCAAAAAGCAAAACTTGAAATTGACTTGACTTTGAAGCTTCAAAAAAGAATCAATGATTCATTTGGACACTGTCTGCTTGAGAGTTTTTCTCCCTC
The DNA here is from genome assembly GCA_004027455.1 of Hydrochoerus hydrochaeris. NCBI lineage: Eukaryota > Metazoa > Chordata > Mammalia > Rodentia > Hydrochaeridae > Hydrochoerus > Hydrochoerus hydrochaeris. The sequence continues at coordinate 722,059 of PVLA01000111.1, forward strand.
AGTGGAGGCACCTCAGTTTCCCACACACAATTTATCTACAGGGGGAAAAGCTGTGTTTCTCCTTCTAGGATCAGAATTAGTAATTCTTTTTCCCCAGAAAACAAGCTAAAGAAATAGATGAAACATATTCTCTCCATCCTGAATATACTTTTTACATTGCCAAAAAAAGTTCTAGATAAGACTCCTTGATTAACTGGGAGATTTCTAAATTAGTCCTCCCCCACCACACAAGCAGCCTGACACTCACATAGGTTTCAATACATTTTAAGATGTCAACAGCCCTCACTTTCAGAGATAGTAGTATCATCTAGCTTTATGTTCCTTCAAGTTAGACTCGAAAAAAAATTTAAATGGAAAACTTTTAGAGTTTAATTCTCCAAAAAGAAATGGAAGAAGCATCAAGTGGTAATAGAAGAATTGCAAATGCTCAGGAAAAAAAGTAAAAGTGTATGTGTGTGTGTGTGCGTGCGTGTGTGCACGCGAGTGCGCGTTTGTACCAATGTGAATTTGCTAGAACGACTGCAGGTGCTGGCAGTCAGGAAAGAAGCAGGACTCTGTACTCAAAAAATTGAGCCAAACAACTGGTAGGGAGCCAAAAGATTCAGATCATTGGCGGTTTTCAGATAGATCTTAAGCTATTCTATCAAAACATGTTAAATACCAACGATAACCGAAGACAAACTGCAACATTCCACAGACAATCTGAGTTGGACTGCGTTGGTCTCGCTCCCACATTCCTCGGGGGGCTTATCCCAGCGCACCCGCGTGTTTATGAAGAGCGATAGCCATCCGCTAGGGTAGGCAGGCGTCTTCCCATGAGGTAGTTAGAACTGCCTCTACTCCCTCTAAGGGGAGGATGTTCTGCAGGAAATTTTACACTGATCTCTGGAAATAAAGATGGGCTCCTCTTGCCTTCAAGTTAGCAAACATGCCCGAGGTAATGAGCCTAATGGAGGACCCTTCCAGGGAGACCTCTAAATCAGTGTCCAGAGTGTTTCTTCAGTAGTTATGAGTACACTTTTATCACATCTGAAATGTTATCAGTTCACAAGCATCAATAAATCACGCTGAATATCATAAGGGTATTTGGAGAATTCATTGTCATGTTATGTTTGAAAACAAACCTTGAAATCTGAAAGGAACACAGTAAACTAGTAAATATGCTAGTCTCATTAGAAATTGATATAAATACATGATTATATTGATGTTTATACTTAAATTCAAAAAAGAAACAAATTCCAATAGATATCTATATTTTAGAGTCCATAACTACTACACGTATAACCCCATATTAAATGACATTAATACCGTGGTGTGAATTCAATAAATGCCATTATTGTACCAGGCATTAAGTAAATGTTAATAAGTTGTCAAAAACTATTTTTCTGAATTTTTCTACAGAATAGTAAGGCATGTTTAACATAAATATAGTAACCCAGGGTGGGGTCTGAAAGACATAGCAAGCAAAACTCAAGACAGATGTGAGTGAAATGATCCCAGTGTGAGCTGTTTACTTTCTTTTCTGGTTATTGTCCTGTTACTGCATCATGTAGCTCTACAGTGGAGGAAATCATTACAGTATTTTGGCAGTAGGAACAACCCCAAATAAATATTTATAATTTTTATTCTAATCCATCAAAACTTCCTAGAAATAGTAGTAGAAATATGATAATGAACCCCAGAAGTCTTACCCTGCAGTAGAGGAGGTAATCCCCTTTTCCGTCTGGTGTATCTAGAAGGTGGTACGTTATATGAGGATATTGTAAAATCTTTAGAAAGTCATGTTCTCAAGAATTTTCTAACCAGAAAATCATTGGCTTTAAAGTAGCCATTTGTCTTGGTTACTTTTCTCTCATTACTTGCACAAAACACCCAACACCCAAAATGAAGGAGGGAAAGGTTTATTTAGATCACTGTTTGTGGAGGTTTCAGTCCATAGTCAGCAGGATCCAAGGCAGGGCAACATGGCGCCTCGGCAATAATTCATGGCAGCATAAGACAGCAAAGCAACCAGAGCAAGAAAGGTAGTGAACAAGCCTCTTTTCCTCCCATATTTGTGCACAGGCTATCACCCACTGCCCCAGGGCAAGTGTAACACTCACACCATCTCTGTGCCCTCCTCTCGCCCAGGCTCAGGATGTTTACGAAGTAAGGATCCTGGCTCCTGGTTGAGTCTCTTAAATTTCTGAACTTCTCAAGTTGACACAATGTACCTACCAACCATATCAAGTACTAATAAATATTCCTTTATTAATCTCTTTATTTTAGTTTCTTTCTCTATAAAATAGAGATAATAATCCCAAAGTCAGGTTTAGGATTAAAATAAGGTTGTTGCAGAGTAAATGAGTTAGAACATGCCTGAAAATTCATGTAGACACAGGTGTCTCAAAGTCCAGAGACATTATTTTATTTTAAAGAGAGACAGGAGTACATCACCATACTATGTAACATCTTGTAACCAAATGCAATAGTTCCATTAGATCCTATAGGACTTACCTTAAGTAAGATAAGTAAATATAATAAACTATAAATTAAAACTGTCCCCACAAGATAGTATTTGCCACGAAGTGAGTTCAGGTCATACCTGGTCTTCCCATTAACTGAGCTTGAAACAAACATTTTGTGTTTCAAAATCATGAAGAAAGAGCCGGAGTCCTATATGTGAAGGGCATGGCAGCACAATGTCTAGCCTACAGTAACAATTAAGCACATGTTTTCAAATGTTATGCCTTAAATTATTATCCATCTAGAAATTAAAAAGGGTCTTCCTTTTTCTTCATTTCTTCCTTCCTTTTTCTTGCTTCCTTCCTTTTATTTCCTTCTTTCCTTCATCCATCTCTTCCCGTTTCCTCCCTTTCTCCACTATTTCCTTTCCCTTACTCTTTCACTTCCTACTTCCCTCCTTTCCAATCCTCTTCCTTTCCTTCTTTCTTTCCTTCCTTCCTTTCTCTCTCCTTTTCTTTCTTCCTTTTCCTTTCAACAAATAACTAACCATTGTATTCTGTTTATAAAGTAAAATCTCATATGATGAAGTGATTGGAATGATACGTAAAATACAATTTTTTTCCTCAGACCAGAGATTGTAAGAGTCTTAAAAATATAACTTTTTGTTGCTGTATTAATTATTAATCACCAAAAACAAAAAATTAGTCTTTTTTTCTTTGTACCAGAGATTGAATTCACAACCTTGCGTTTGCCAAACAGGCACTTACACAGCTGAGCTAAACCCCCAGCCCAAGAAGTTAGTCTTTCTATACATAGTCAGCAGCTAGCATCTAAATATTTAATCAGTCAATGATTGAGTTAAATTAAAAAGCAAATGGCAATCATTCTAATGGTTACTATAATTGTTCCCATAACTTTGGCTACTAAGATTTTCTTGAATCACCACTGATACTAGAAAAATTCTTTAAATCTAGCAATATCTTTACAATTAAACTGTTCCTAGAATGAAATATTAAACAGTATGTATTTAACCCTGACTTTGACATTTTCCAAAGAATCTCCACTCTCCCTCCCCCCACGAAATGAAATTTCCAACCTAATTTCTGATTCATTAACAGGACTGACTTCTTTTAAATCTATGTAATACCCCTTACTTATTCAAAGAGTATTGATCAAAGCCCAATCCTCATTAAATAATATTTTATACTTAAGAAATGAAAATCTTCAAAGCATTCCCCATTAATTCCATAAGAAAGTTTACTTATGTTTGATCCAAATCTGTACAGGGGGGAAAAAAAGACTCTTGAAGCAAAATGCTAAGTATGCCTTTTAAAATAATAACAATCAATCATCCACCAGTCTCTCTTTAAATCCAATTCTAATTTCTAAATGGGACAGACCCTTCATTTTCCTAGTTTTTCAGTTGCTGTGTTAGCATTGCTGGGATCTAAATGAAAGACGAACCTGGAGTTTTTGTGCATTTATAACTTTGCCTGTGCTGAATTCAATACACTATAAGGTGGAGGAAACTCTCTACCTCCCAGAGTTATTGGGTGAGCCAAATTTAATTTCAACAAACATGTAATTTTAATTTACTATTTACTAATAAAATATATAAAGTATTGCTTAACCTATGATACAATGTGAAATGATAACTTTATTGACTCAATCTATTACAAATAAATAGGAAAAACAAAAAATGATATAGACACTCATATTTATATATTTCCATGCAGCAGATGAGCTGTGGAAGATTCAATTTAAAATTCTTTAATTAAAAATTAATAGGAACCATTTACTAATAATATTCTCAAAAATAAAATTCTAAATAACCAGATAAAGACAATTTTTCATGCATTGCCTTATGTAACTCCGCTAAGACTTCAAAAGACAAAGTTCCTAAAACTGTGTGTCACATTTACACACCAGTTATTCATAGACCAAATCATCCTTCAGTAGAAAAGTCAGAGGTCTTGCTATTAAAATACTCTGGGATGTTCATAGGTTAGTTTAGTTGAAGCAACATCTTTCCAAGGAAAAGAAGAGACCCAATCTCTCCCCACATCCCAAAATATCTCTAGTTGAAGAAACTTGGCTGATCCTATTACTAGAGTTTTCAGCTTCTAAAATTAAGAACTAACTTAGTTTTGCAGTTGCACTATTGCTACTGCGGCACATCCACAGGGAAGCATATGATGCTTCAGTAGAAATGCACAGAACCAAGCAATATGATACAGCATGTGTGGTAATCCGACAAGAAGCACTGAACAAAATGGCAAGTTACAGAATATATACAATGTTTAATGCACTATAGGTAGTTTGAAAATTTGTGTTATCTATATACACCAACTCCACACAAGGAATATAAACATTATGTACTTCAAATGTATACTAATAAAAAATAAAAACAAAATATATAGAGAAGAATGTTATTTTATATGCATATACACATGCATATATTTTCATAAAAGTGAAAACAAATAAGAATGATTAAGAGCAAATTCAAGATGGTTGCAACTGTGGAAAAGAAGCGAGATAATAGAGGACATCAGGGATGACACCCAAGAGTTAACCAAAGCTGTTTCTTTAACAGGCACATCTGATGCCGTTATGGCAGAAGCTAAGATGTGTTCAAGGTATGTGAGCATAATTACATGCAGGTGTTTATTTGTTGCACTGTTATACTTTGATGTTTATATATTTTACAATTTTATTATGAAAAATGAATGGATGTGTACATGACAAAGGAGAAAAAGACAAAGGAAGAAACCACACTAGGAAAGACATTTTTATTGGAAATAAGCAATTTATTATACCCTACTTTGATATTCTAGTAATCTCTTTACCAGAAAAACAGTTAAAATTGTCTAAAGACTGAAAAAAAATATATATATATATATATATATAAAACACTGAATAGTCAGTATGGGCAAAGTCCATACTCTATTCTTCCATTTCGTCATTCCAAAAACCTTATTGTGTAGTTATTATTCCCATTTTACAGATCAGGAAATCAAACACAAAATAATCTTCATATGATCATACAGCTGTGGCAGAACTGAAATTCACACCCACAAAGCTGTGGACTCTAATCCCATTCTCTTTCATCAGCACATTTTTGGGGGGTAAATTGTAAAAAAAAAAATGAAATAAAGAAAGAAGCAACTCAAATTTCTCTCAGAGAAGCAGTTAGATTACAATGGGCAGCACTGTGAATATGGCCAGGGTAGAATCAGTTAGTAGCCAGTTTAGGTGGAAAAAGTCTATTAAAAGATGAGATCTGAGCCATGCTTTACATAAGATCTTATGACTGAGTGAGAAGCATAAAATGGAACCCAGGTGGGGAAAGCTTAAAAAGGACCACAAACAAATAAGAGAGAAGGTTTATTTCCTCAAAACATGAATGAAGAGTAAGATTTACATGAAAGAGAAATAGACAGAGAGAGACCAGCAGAAATTTAAAGAAAAGGAAATTTCCGATATGAATCAGAAAGAAACTAAATGAGAGAAAACACGTGAAGACTATTAAGATAGAAAAATAAGGAAGAGTGAAGAGTCAAGCATTAGCTTCTGAAATTTGAATCACTCCAAACTGTTAAGGCAGAAAGTGGAGCTGAATCATCTGATTTCAAAGGTAGGAAAATTGGAACAAATGATTATATTGAGGGGGAAAAAAGAAGGAGCAGAGTTGTGGTTTGTTTATTTTTCAGATTAAATGGAAGACTCTTTTGAAAAATGTATTAAAAGCATCTGATTCCACATACAGTACTTGGAAAAGCAGAACAGGGGAGAAAATGCTGCTTCCGTCTCGCCTGAGCCTTCTGTAAGTACTTAGGTGGGGGTGTCTGGGTGGGAACATGAGCCTTTTCCTGAACACCCTCTGATCCTCTCCCACCAACCTGAAATCCTAAAGCTGTGTTTATGACAACACAATCATTTCTACAGTAACTAAAGAGCTGTCAGGGAAAGAAGATTATTGCTTAAGTTGAGAAATAAGCAACTAAAAAAACTCTTAAACCACAAAGAACAGGTTCCCATGCCAGTAGTCGAAGTGACAGAGCCAAAACAACGGCAATATGGAACATGTTGGGCACAGAGCAGCCCCAACTGACCTTCTAGTAACTGGTCTTCAGATTCATGGAGAGACTTCTACAATTTAACCCAATCGGGTCGAATTATGATGTACTTTGCAGTCTTTTATGTAAATTTATCAGTGGATATCTAAACGCAATACAAGTCATCTGGTTTTTATCTCATTCTCACCCCTGCACCATATACACTATTCAAACTGACAGCTATGGACACTTTGTGATAAGAATTATAAACTTTTTGTGGCAGTTTAAAACTGCCCAGGCTCCATCAAAAAATAATTCGATGGCTGCTGTCTAGGAGTTCTATGGAAAACTGAGATATATTACTATTTTAAGAAAGGTATCAGAAAATACCACATGGTCTTCTGCAGTGAGTTAGTTCACTTTCTTCCCTTTGCTAGTCTAATTTCAGAGTGTTTCACTCTGCTATTTTTCTAATTTTTTTGCTACTGAAAAGAAAGTTTTATCACTTTTACAATAAATTATTTAAATTTTCAAATGGTCATAAGAAAATTCTCTCTTAATAGATATGCTAGGTCATGTCTAAGAAAAAAATAATTGGAAAAGAATTGTGTCTTTCTTAGCTCTATACTAAATAAAGCAAGCTACAAATTGTCCACTTTACATTTTTTAGTCACTAAAACATGTCACAGAGGTTTAAATCTTCCAAAGAGAAAATGATAAACTGATAACACAAAAGTGACTTACTTTCACTATGTCATCAGAGCATTGAAATCTTTGAGGTATTTTAAAGAATTTTATGATATTATTTATATAACTACAAAATAAATGTAAATTTTTGAATTTTTCTAATGCTGAATGTATACTAGTATAGTGTGAGCCACGGAATGTTGGATTCTCTTTCTTCAGCTTTTGGCCATTTAGGAGCTGTATTCTCTATTGAGCCACCAGTATACTGGAAAAACTCCTTATTCATCCTAAAGAATGAAAGGTTTCACCCACCAACACTGAAGAAGGTTCCTTTTTCCCCACAGCTCCCCCAGAATTTATCATTGGTTGATTTCTTGGTGATATTCTTTCTGGAGGGAGATGGAATCTCAGTTGTTTTAATTTGTGTCTCTCTAATAGCCAGTTGTATTGAACATTTTGTCATATATTTATTTGCTGTTTGCACCTCTTCATCTGAGAAGTAGGTATTAATTTCAGATGACCATTTTTTCAATTGGGTCTTTAATCTTCCTGAAAGAATTAAAAACATCATACCACAGCAATACATGCACATTGCTCTGTTTGAAGCACAACTTGCAATACCGAAATCTTGAAATAGCCCAGATGCCCATCGATCAATGAATAAAGAAGATGTGGGTTTCCTGTGCAATGGAGTACTACTCAACTATAAAGAAGGATAAACTTGAGACGTTTCTAAGTAAATGGACACACTTTGATACCATACTCTTAAGTGAAATAAACTGGACATATGTGTGTAAATATTGCATTGTTTCTCTAGTGTGAGAAATTCAAAGTGTAAATAAAGGACTAAGGTAAATAAAGGACTAATCTGATTTTTTTATGCTTCTAAAATTTCAGAGAAGCTTCTCTAGTACAACAGAAATTATGAAACAGTAAAAAAATGTTCAAATGGGGAGGGGAACTAGGATAAGAAAGGAAGGAAGGGGTAAAAATAAGAAAAGAAGGGGAAATGGAAGCAAAGTTTTGTAAATGGAATCCAAGAAGGATTGAAGGAAGGAGAGAAGAATGGGGGAAAAAAAGAATCACTATATGTACTATTCACAGGTACAAGTTCCCTATGCTGAATGTGATCATTATGTCTATCTAAAATGTACCAATAACCTCAATTAATTTAAAAAGTGATATAGTTTTCAGAAAAGCTACAATCTAATCTAACCCTGGCTATTGTTGCCAGTGATTTTAGTTAAATCATCATCAACGCAGACATCATATCAGCTACATTTCTTTCTCAGAATTGTGAGGATTAAGTGAAAAGGTATGAGTTTAGACATAACTATATATATATATATATATATATATATATATATATCTTGTCTCAAAAGGATTTGTGTACTTGTCTGTTTGGGATAATCAATATAGATAGTGAGATAAAATGACAGTACCAATATCAGGAAAATTCAAAAGGAGCTCAGCATGGAGAAATTATCCTAAAAATGATGCAGAACCTTAGCTAGAATGGAGCAAGTAGAGCCAGTAATGATAACAACACAAAAAACAAAGCCAAGGCAGAAGAGGTTACAGAATTCCTAGTATCTCTAAAAACATCAGTTATTGACATAAAATCTGATATTTTTATGCTTCTAAAATTTCAGAGAAGCTTCTCTAGTGAGACTTCAAGATGATGTATATACCATATAAATAGAAATCATTTCATATCATACAAATCAAAATCATTATCAATCTTTGGATATGCAAAATGATGAACTTCACAGGGCTATTTATCACCATGAATCTTAACAGAATACAATATAAAGGTTATCATGTTAACTCACAATGTAATGAAGACAAATTTTTGATATATAAAAAATTTATAGAGCTTATGTAGAAGTACACTGCTCATATAAAGGTGTGTATATATATATATATATATATATGAAAAAAGAACAAAGTAATATCTTTTATATAAGTACATGTCTCTTTAATAGGTAGCATAAACAAATATAAATATATTTATCTAGAATAGGAACTCCAAAACATTTTAGTCTCAGGAATCCTTTACATTCTTCAAAATTACTATGGACCAAAAAGGTCTTTGTAGTACTAGAAACTGGGTTACCCTAATCACACTGTTCAAATGTATTCTGTGGAGATAGCCTCATAATACACTTTAATGTTCAATTCAGATTTTATTATTCAAATTTATTATCCATGGTTTTTCCAAGGTATGAGTTTATTATAAGTCTGTTTTTTATTTGATTCTAAGAGGCCTCCTTCAAATTTCAGTTGTTTATGACTCAATATAAGCAGCTCTTTATGCTATCAATCACTGGAAAAATGAGCTCTAAATTTTCCGAATCCAAAAGAGGTAATGTTCATTTACATTTAAACATAAGTGATTTGTAACAGATTCAAGCACAATTGCAGAGTTCTGAGCAATTCTCTCACATCAATAAACTGACATTAGGATCTAGCTCACCTTTCTTAAAACTCCTTTACTCTTCAACCATTAAATTAGCAAATGTACAAAGTTTAGTTAATTAAGCTGTAAAAAAAAATGCTCCTTTACAAAATAAACACTCAATTGCAGACAACAAAAAATTTGAAGTATACAAATATAATTAAAACTACTGAGTCAGTCTTTTACATTATGTTTTATATTCTTCTAGATGACGTATATATATTTACAGAGAAATAAATATAGAAAGGAATTAGAACAAGATAGAAAGTAAAAGTAAAATACACAGGCATGTATAGATAATTAGCACCAACCTGTATTTAGAATTGTGTATTTTTAATTAAAATTTCATGAGCATCATTTTTTCTGTTGCTTAACATTCCTTGAAGATAACTTTTAGCTGGATGCACTATAATTTAAAAATGTTACCCTTATTGCTAACCATTAGGGTTTCTTGAGATTGACTTGAAGATTCCAGATCATTCACATATGTAGAAATATAAATTATCATAACCATTTTAGCAGTCACAGAAACATTCTACTACTACTTAATTATTACCATTTCCTTTGAAAATGTGACTATATTTTACATTGACATGTGAGTGTACTTAACGTAGTGGGGAGAATTTATTTGGAAATACATATGTAAATATGTAACCTAAGTAAGTCAGTTGTGTTCTTAAAAGCCTGCTATGCAGCAGGAGAATACCTAGAGAATCACTACCCATTTTTTCAGTGTTGTTTCCTAATGGATTTTTCTAAGTGGCTTGTCCTGTCTAATTTTATCAGTCTAATAAGAATCCATGCCTCAACTTTCTCACTGCTCTGGGCAGAAATTCCTGTGAATATGTCAAATGCATCAGTGAATGGACAAATTGGCATGGTGGGAGAACACACATACAAAAGTAAGATGATGGTTGACCGATTTCCCTAATTACTAGAGTTTTAATGAGACGATAAAGTCCTTACTAAGGATTTCCTAAGTTTTATTAGAAGTCAAAACTTTTTCCATTTGAAAAATAAAGGGACCCAAACTGACTCACAAAAGCCCAATGTCACATTTGGTTTACAGTAGAAGGTCACCGTGAGGGCCAAATGAAGTCACAACACACAGCATTGCTGACCCTGCAAAGCACAGTTAAACAAAACAAAAAGTTCAAACAGAGTCAGTATCTCAGAAGGTAAGCGTGACAAAACAATGAAGCCAAAATGACTGAGCGTTGCCCTTCCTTAAAACATAAACCCACACATCTCAGCGTCTGGGCCAATGGATATAACTGAATTGGGGTTAATTCCCTTCTAATCCTGCCACAATGCATCTTTCCAAGCAGTCAAGATCTTATGAATGTGCACTTTTCTCACCTAACCTACTTGGGCTTCATTTAATCGTGGTGACACCTTCTGTCCATCATGCCAGCCTCCCATCATTACTCTGGTTGATGACTAAAATATCTATTTATTATCTCTAAACTCTAATTTCTATGATTCTTTCTTGGATCTTGCTCTTACACAGGCTCACAACCTAGAATAGTTTCTAGCTTTTTCTGACATCTGCTATTTTTTTTTCCAAATCAATGTAACAAGAACAAAGAGGAAAATCAGGAAGTCAGTGGTATATCTCTTTTATTGCTCCATTTTGGAAAACTCTTTGGTAACACAGGATATTCACTGACTCTTACTGGTTCAAAAGCTATACAACAACTCTCTGCCTTATAGATAAAGTATAGGTAAAAATGCAGGCCCAAGAAAATTACATAGCCCCACACTAGTTAGACTTAGTTTTATGATCCTTAACTTCTACTGCTCTCATGTACACTTAATGATTGAACTGGAGAAGGAAGAGTTATTTGGCATAAAGTTATAGCAAGTAATTTCCATCATCATTTTCCCCAAGAAAAGAGGCACTCTATCATCTTAACACAATGAAATATGCACAGGTTTGTTATTGACTTGATCAATTGTATAAAATGTTATTATCAATTTTTAAGAGTAAATGAGAATTCACACTACTTTTTTAAAAAGGTTATTTCAGTGTTTACCAATAATATAACATTTACTGAATCTAATTTTTAAAAGACATAAAGTATATATGAACTTTTCATGACTACTAAAACTATTTGATGTTCATGAAATGTTGTCTTCTAGGGTGGGCTTGAGTGTTCATTCTCTCAGAAAATTCCCAAGAGTGGCCTCCATGGTCAGGCTCAGGCAACATTAATTGGCCCCCACAGCTCCAGAAGATTAAGCCAGAAATAGACACCTGACCTTAGTTTAATCACTTACAACCTCTTGCTTAAGAATTGAGTTTAGGAGAAAATAATTTCCTTGGTTGGCAGCCTGAACTGAATCTTTAAACTATGGGACAGTCATGCTTGCAGGGGTGGGGGAGCAAAAACATAGATACAGATCTATATAGTCACAAAGTTAGAGAAGCTGAAAGAATAGACTCCTGAGTTTCTGACAGTTATTTTGTTTTTGATTCAAAGGCCTTCATGTTATGAATCACTGGATCCTCATAGTTACCTTTCACATTGGGATTCATTTCAAGGGGTCATGTGATCATTTATTTATAACCAAAAGAACGTTGAAGTTTCAATGTAGAATTGATAGTATTGTTCATTTTGTATACTGAGTTTTTTAGTTTGAGAATTTTCACTTGATTCTTTTCTATGATGGCCATTTCCCAACTGAGATTCTCTTTTTATTTCATCATTATATTGTTCATCCTTTCTATTAATCCCTTGAAAATCTTTATAAGAGCTCTTGTATTGACCTTGTGTGTTAACTCCTTGATTTCTACTTTTTTTTAATTTTTTATTTAAAGGGATAAAACAGAAAAGGGAGAGAAATATTACAGAATTTCAAAAAAAAATTATCCCCCTGTGATTCTGGGTCACCTTTTTTTGTTAGGTGTTTGTTTATGTTGTTTTTGTTTTTGTTTTTGCTTCTCATTTCTAGTTATTTCTTATTATGTGCTGAACATTGTAAGTGCTACATTTTTGGTATACTTTAATTTTGTGTGTTCCTTAACTGAGTTTTAAGTTTCATTCTGATGGTTAACTATTTATTTGCTGCTCTGCTCAAATCTTTCAAGGCTTGTTTTCAAGCATCATGATATCTAGATTTGCTTATGCGCTTAGAGTTAGATTTACCCCGATTCCTAAGTGATGCACTGCTTGAGAATTCTACTGAAATCTTGAGGGTTGTTTTGTTTTTTGTTTTTGAGACAGGGTCTCAGACAAGGTCTCACCATGTAGTTCAGGCTGGCCTTGAATTCACTATGTAGTCCAGGATGGCCTCGAACTCCCAGCAATCCTCCTGCCTCAGCTTCCCCAGTGCTGTGATTACAGGAATGCACCACCACATCCAGCACTTCTGTGGAATCTTATGCTAAGCATGTGCAACTGAGATTTCATAAATTCCTTCTCTGTGAAGTATCCTTTTCCCTGTTAATTTCTCTTAGAAAAGCCAGTTGCTTCACAAGCTCAAATTCTAATCTCTACTGCCCCTACTCATTCAGAGCCCTGTGCTCTTTTTGAATTACCCCTGATTACACAGTAAATTGCTTCCAAACAGAATCAGGGATAACCATACAGCTTTTTTTGTATGTTTCCTGCTATTAAGGAATCAGACTATTAGACCTTTTATCCAGAATCCACCGCACCCTCTTACCATGTTTTTTAACTTGGAGCCTACTAACCATTGACTCTACCTCTTTGAAACATGAGCCAAATCATGTTTCTCTTCCTTTCGGTCAAGAGTATTGGGTATTATGTCCAGCAATAGCAAAGCTAATACAGAAACCTAGTACCAGGAGATGGGTCATTGCTATGACTGTACCTGAATACCTGGCTTTGAAGCCTTTTAAACTGGTTTGTTGATCTAACTGGAAAGGTTTGAAGATGCTGCTAGAGAAGCCCTAAAATCCTCTAAGTTAGTTCTCATAAGACCAGAATACTGACAGGAATGTAGACAGTAAAAGTCAGGCTCAGAAGGCTTAATTTGAGAATAAGGACTCCAGGGGAAATCGGACAACTGGCCATATGTAAAATTTATTTACATTTTCCCATGTCATGAGATTTTGAAAAAAACTGAGATTAAGTGTAGTGAATTAATTAATCTCATTTTCCTTTTTCCTCTCTCCCTTCCTCCACCCCTTCCCCAGTAGCCAGTATGGTTGCAAAAACCAGAGTTGAGGTTGAACAAAGGAGTTCAGCAGATGAGAGATGCTTGCAGTCAACACTCCTTTTTTATTTAAAAACAAAAAAGCAAGAAGATTTTCCCCAGCTCTAACTCATCAATAACTAGTCAAAAATCATTATTTTTGATCATTTTGTTTCTGGAAAGGATATGTGGGGCCAGAATGACCACCAGCAGGGCTCGAAGGGTATAACCTGGCAAATCACAAATATGGGGTGACTATATGTGGTTCTTCCATCCTTTGTAACTATGTCCAACACATATATGCTCTCCTTACTAATTGTATTGAGTTAATGTATGTCTAACATGCCTCAGAGACCGCCTCATCACAAGCAACATTGAGTATTGGAATTCATTCAGGCTAGTATGACAAACAAAGTATCAGAGGCTGGGTAGATCATAAACAACAGGAATTTATTTTTACAGTTTGGAAGACTGGGAAATATGAAATCGAAGTGTCTGCTAAATCCTCACTGCCTTGTCCATAAGGAAGCTATCTTCTTAATGAAACCTCAGATTGCAGAAGGGGTTACTGAGTTCCTTCAGGCCTCTCTTATCTAGTCAATAATCCCATTCAGACTGTCTTTGACCTATGATATACTCACTTCCCAAATCCCTTGCCTCATAACCATAATCATCACCTTTGAGTTGAGGTTTCAACATACAAATTTTTGTAAGACACAGGCTTTCAGATCCTGCCCCTGAGTTTTGTCTGTCTTTCTCGTCTGGTTTTTTATTCTCTGTAGCAAATTTGATTATTCTTAACTACTACACCATTCATGAAGCATATATTCTCTATATTTGTAATAATATTAATCATTATTTCACACTAATGATGTCAGGCACTTCACTAGGATATTACTTGACAAAACACTAAGGTATCATGTGACAGAAATCCCTTGTTGCCTGCCCCACAGCCACTTTCTGCCACAGACACAGAGCCTGCTTGCATCTGACCCTTTAAGTCTGCATGGTGCTGGGCTTTGCTCTGGGCAGAGCAGCAAGATAGTGACAGGTCACGCTCACTGGAGGCATTCCCATGCTCCCTGCTGGTGCAGTCTTAGATAAAGAGACCAAGGGAGATCTTGGGACAAGTTTTCTTCACTGACAATAGGGCTTAGTGAGAACCACTTCTTTTTCAAAGTATTTTTCACCTTCATAGGACTCTCAGCCCCTTGGGATCATGGTGATGGTCAGGTTATAAAATAAAGCCAAAAGGGATGAGAATGGCAAAGCAGAAAGGTGGAAAGAACCAGAGAACCTGATGACTCTGGGAAACTGCTGAATTAATCAACCCTGGAATGACCTTATCTCCATTACTCCTGTTATATAAGGTTTTCCTTAAAGTATGAGGAACTAATGGTTCAATCTTCTGTCATATACAAATTTTTTTAAAAAAATCATGACCAAAATAGAAAAACATCCAATTTAATCATTTCTAGCACCCTTAACCTTAAAAAAGCCATGTAGAGATATGACTAAAATATAATATTATTGGATTCTAAGTCACATATTCCCACACACCATGCTAAATTGGCTTATTAATGATACATTTGATGCATCTGGTTAAAAAATCTCTTAATCTTCCTTAGTTCCTATACATGCATCACTTCATTAACTTTCTAATCCTCACTTTGTTGTTCTAATCTTTATTTTTATTTTTAGTTAATTGATAGAATGTTTTCCCTATCATCCTCAAACTCCTAACCTGGTTCAGGGTCTTGTCAATCTTTTCTTCCTTTTTCTAGATTTCATTCTTTCAAATTTTTAGCATTAATTGACACTAGCAAAACACATTTAAACCAGTAAGTTGTATAATATTCAAAACTACTCTCTATTTTTCCTTTCTTAACGTACTATTATTTTGCTTTTCATTGTATTTTGAATAAACCACAGTATTGTTCCTTAATGACCTCATGAACCAGCAGTTACTGGAATAGCTACAGCTTTTTATTCAACTGAATCTTTTTTCTCAGGCTAAACATAGCTCAGAGTGGGGAAAGTGATGCCATAGGAAGGTGCTCCCTTAGGAGAAACCTTCTGTGATATTCTTTCAGTTGGCACTGGAGATAAGTGACCTTGAGTTTCTTCGTTTGTTTTTTTCCATATAAAACCAATAGGTGATTCACTATCAGTTTTTCTTGGGCCTGATATGAATTTTTTTTCCATCTTTAAATGTGTGACTTGTGACTTGCATCCAGGAGACAGCCAACAGTCCTTGTAAACTCCTGGCTGAGTCATTTTGAGACATCCCGTGAAATTCCAGAAGTCCCAGCTTACTGCATGGGGCACAAAAACTTGCTCCTGGGAAATACTTACCTCCAAGACTTGAGTAGTGCTGTCAGAATGAATTATCATTAGATGCAATATTCATTATCCCTTCAACTTTAGAGGAATGAGAAGGAAGATTCAGCTTCTGTGCCAAAGGAGATTTGTCTTTTCATGCAATGAGGCTATCAAGGGCCAAAGAGGACACTTCAGAAAAGTGTCTGACTAGCACTACATTTACCTGGGAATCTCACTCATCATCTAAACAATAGCAACAATTCTGGTGGTGTAACTCGTGTTCGAGGCCCTAGGTTTGATTCCCAGAACCAAAAGAATAAAAATGAAAAATGGTAAAGAATTGGTAAGTAAAGGGGAAAGTTCCCTAAGTGAAGCCCTAAGTACCATGATATCCATTTGCTAAAAGTAACTACTGTACTAGAACAGACCTCTGTGTTCTTCCTCAGACTCACATACTCAGATCTTCAGCATAATTATAATAAATTTTATTAATGTGTTCCTAGTTCATAATAGATAAAATGTGTGATATTGAAAGGGATATACTTTTTGAAGAAAAAGAGAAAGCATACATCTAACATACATATTGAAAACAAAATGAAGAACAGAAAAAGAAAGCATAGATCCTACTTCACAAAGTATTCTAGCCAATAAGTAGAAAGTGCCACTAAATCTATGTAAAATAACTCAAATGAGACTTTTCATCAACATTAAAGAACAACACATTACATTCAAAAATATATCATTGAACAAAACCAACCATGGGTCTATAAAATACTTTTCTGCAATTAAAAATGTGAAAACAATATGAAATTCCTCATTTAAAAAAACTTGATTTATAAAGAATGTAGTGAAAAAGAGAATAAGTGTAATGCAAGCAGAGATCCACAAAATAAGATTGTCAAGAATATTAACCTAGAATAGAATCATAGGACAGAAAATTGAGTAAACAAAAGATCTTAAAGTTCAAAAAAAATTACCAAATACAGAAATACACAAACATAACTAGATCAAAGATAATGTACTTTGAGATAGAATACTATTTAGTTGATAATAGGAATTTCCAATGAAATCAAAATGAATGGGATAAAATCAGCATGTGAGCAAATAAATTATATTGAGTAATAAGAAAATTGAAATCAAACATACTATAAAAAGACAAACTATAAATAAAAAGTAAAACTAAGTTTCCTAACAGTAAAATCTTTTGTGCAGTAGATACTAGAGAATATTCAGAAATAATACCAGGAACCAGTAAGAGTCAATTTCGGAAATGGTTAGATATATATGATAAATACTTCTTTACATATTTACTGGATGTGGGCAATTAGTCCTTCATTTGCAAAACAGAACAACATTCTCACATTTAACAAAGCCTTGGAAAATTTATTAATCAAGCAAAATTTGTTCCAAAAGCATGACTATATACTCAAGAGAAGTAATGCTAAACTCTAAAGCAGAACACACATACAAAGATATTACTATTGAATAGATGTAAAATGATCATTAAGTTGACAATGAATCTTTATAGAAATGAGAAATAGGAGAAATATAATCGCTAATAAATATAATATATTTTATGTATATATGTTTTTATTTTGTATGTATTTTGGTGTTATTATAAAAGGAACTTTTTGTTTCAGTTTTCTGCTATGCCCTGTTGACATATAGAAATGTAACATATATGTGTATATTGACCATGTATCATGAATTTACTTATTAGTTACAGAACTTTTTGTTGATCTTTTCAAATTCTGTAGGTAATTGTGGAGTTAGAAATGATGTTATTTCTCTCTTACAATTCATGTGCTACTGATTTATTTTTCTTATATTGTTGCACCACTTAGGTCTTCCAATATAAGGCTGATAGGAATCATGAACAAACACATCACTGCTTCATTTCCACCTGAGTGACAAATGATTCACTTTCCCCATTGAATGTGACATTAGCTAAACTTTTCTGTAGATCCTCTTTTTCAAGTTAAGATATTTTTTTTCCTATTCCTAATTTGTTGAAAGGTTTTTCATGAGCAGATGATGCTGAATGTTATTAAATATTTTCCTGCATGTTTAAAATGATCATGTGGTTTGTTTTTACTTTAGTCTCTTGATGTGAATTTTAATGATAGGTTTTTCAAATGTCTCACCAGTCCTGCATTCTTGACATGAACTCATTGGTCACACTGTATTATCATTATTTTACATTGTTGGATTTGATTTGCTAAGTTTAGTTTTGTTTATCTTATAATGCCCTTGTTTGGTTTTAAAATCAGAGTAATACTCCCCTCAAAAAATGAGTTGGTTCTGTTGTATTTTCTAGAAAAGGTTATATATGATTGATGTTATTTCTTCTTCAAATGTTCAGTAAGATTTGCCTTGAAGCTCTTCTGTCAGAAGCTTTCTTTGCTGAAGGTATTGAACTATGAGCTCAATTTCAATCATAGATACAAATTATCATTTTCTACAGTGAGAAGAGAAAGTTAATTTAGCATTTCCTCCAACCAGGGAGATGGAAATTTGTTATTTACCAGTAACAGTTAAGATGCATAAAATACATACTTTCACACATTGAGATATTCACTGTTTATAATACACTTATAGGCTTTTTGTCTTATAACACAGAATGTTTATAAATTTTGAAAAAAAATTTAGTAATTCCTATCCAAGAAGCATATGTTTTATAAATACTATTTTATTAACTTATACTTTATTTAAACATGCTTTATTAAAACATACTTTATATATCTATATTATATTATATTTGACATTTATATTTTATTTTTACTGGATGTAAATGCAAACCTATTCCTCCAGGGCAATTGATATTTCATGTTTAGAACACCTGCAGATTAGCTTTTAAATTCATAAATTACAAATAATTTTTCTTTTATATTCTTGAAGCTCACCTATTGCATAATGTCACACATCTGATCATGGAGAAAAATTACAACTACAAATTTCTAAATTCTAACATTAAAAGATCAAAGATTGCAAAGAGCCAAAAAAACTAAATTCAAAAATATTCTGATGAGACAAAGAAACACTACAAACAAAATGTGATGCAACACTAAATTAGTCTTGACCATAGAATGTATAATGGAGATAAAATCACTAAATATAACTATAGATAAAAATAAAGACAAATACATGAAACTAATGTAACATGATAAGTAGTATAGAAAATATATTAATTAAAATATATTAGAAATGCAGTAAGAAATATAAAAATAGAATTATAGCTAAAAGTTTGCTCATTATTAACAAGCTTTCATATTAAAAAGAAGTAAGACAATAATTAATAAAAATCAGTGCATATTAAAGGTCAACTACAGGAGAGAAATATATCTAATTTTCATTTATTCATGAAATTACCATTTACTAAACCATACAAAATCTAGTTAAATATCATATATTGATATATTAATTCTTACTTTTAATCCATTGATTATATAGTATCTTATAAATTAAAAGTAAAACCACTGTGAATGTATTAAAATTAATAAAGTAACCTTATGGAAGAAAAAAATGAGTATTTAGAAAAATTGAAAATTTTGAACATAAATAGGATACAGCTAAGGCATTTTTCTTTAAAAATTTAGAAACATATGTTCTCTTATTACTTAGCAAAATGACAGCATTAAGGTTTGCCAGAGTCACAACAAAACTTTATGGTTTAAAATTTAAAAAATACCTCACATAAATTTAATAAATTTGAAAACCAAAATAATAATGATAAATTTGTAGTAAATTTTAATCTGAACATCTACAAAATTGAAATGGAAAACCTTACAGAGGACTTATTTAAGTAACAAAATAAAAGACATCAAAGAACTACTCTCAAACACAGTTGGGAAAGGAAGTTCAATTAAACCAACAAGCCCTTTAAAAACTTTCAGATTTCAAGCTGATTATGTCCTTGTAATACATTATTATAAAACTTAGAAATGTAGACAAAAGTTATTTCATGAAACAGATGTGGTCTTTCCCACCCAAATCTGCTTAGGTCATGCTAAAATAGTCTCACTTAGGAACATAGTATGAAATATCTACTTTTCTAAATCATGTACTAATATAAAATTTAGTCATAAATTTATAAAAATAGCCCACTATAACTAAGACAGGTTAATGTCAGCTCTGCAAGGATTTTCCAATACAAATAGCATTTTAATTAAGAAAAATAATAATTTTTGTAGATACTGAAACGATTTAGGAACAGATGGTAAGGATTGACTCTAGACTTCCGAAGAAGCCCCAGAGAGCAGTAAACTGAAGGAGGGCTGCTAGGCCATTAAGAAGAGAGGTGTAGACTGGTGTTCAACTCTGCTGACCACATGAGGCCAAGGGGAAACCTTGCCAGCATCTGCAAATGTGGGCAGGTAGTTAGAGCTGGAGGGAGCCAAGTACAGATGGTGTTAAAGGGATGGAATCCCAAAAGGAACCATGAAACAAGGACTACTCCTAACTAAGACAGGGAGAATGAAAATACTAGCAGAAAGACTGAGTTAGAGCTTGAACTATAAACATAGGCATAGGTCTACAGACACTCCTCATTTAAGGACTATGTTCTGTTCCTGCCACCAGGTCATTAAGTGAATTGGATGCTACATAAGGAATCGCATATAGTGCATACATTACAAAATTCAGAACAAAGAAGTGGTCAAAGGATACTCCATCTGGTGACTTTGATTTTATTTGCATAACTTTTACATGAAGTACTGTAATAGATAATGGAACATAAAGATACAACACTGTACTCTAGAGTACTATCAGCAAAAATTTCAGTACAATGCTGCATAAGCAAAGTGTACCCATAAAAAGACACGGAGGCTCTACCAACAAGATGTACCAGAAAAAAAAAAAAAAAGACAGGATCCAGGCATCAAGATAGTAGAGTGGTAATCAGCAGAGAAAAATCCTCTCTGAGTGTTTTCATCTGGACTTTGGAATGCAGAAACATGAGGAAGACAAGAAGGAGGAAAGTGGGTGTGTTTCCTGGACTCAGGAAGGATCTGAGGCACATATGGAAGCCCACAGAGAATGGGAAGAGAAAAGTTTCAATGAATAATAAGGTAGTAACCAGGAGACCCTTCTTCCTGAGATAGGACTGACTGCATGAGAGGAATGCTTCAAACTTGCAGACACACAGTGACAGCTGGTGATCCAACAGACCTCCACAGAGGGGAGCAGTGGACGTGAAGGACTGCATTAGTTTGCAGTGAGTGTTGAGAGCTCAGTCTTCCTGCACAGCAGAGCAACTGACTGGGAGTCATCTTGAAGAAGGGCCAGCTGAACTTAGAACTCAGAGCAGCTGCTGGCTCCATCTAGCAGCTCCCAGTTGAGCTCAGACCCACAGAAGATGTGCTTATGGCTTTATGTCAAATGAGTCATGTCTCAACCAGAAGGTGTAAATGCCCTGAGATTACCCACTACTCCACCAAAAAGCTACTGCTGCCTTGCTGGGATAAATTGACCTGGATCAGGACTTTATCTCTACATGTTGTCTACCAGTGGCAGCAGAGAGACACAAACCTGGAAGTAGACCTCTCTCTCTCTCTTTCTCTTTCTCTCTGTTTGTTTTGTTGTGCCAGTGGTGGTTATTTTCATTTTTTCTCCATTGTTTGATCTTGTTTTTGTATGAATTTGAGCATGGTTTCTAACCTCTCTGTGGCTGATGTTTCATTTTGTTCTTTTTATTTCTTCCTTCTCTCTTTCCCTCAATTCTTCTGCATCAGTTTCCCAAAGTTAGTTTGGTTCCATTTTGTCCTCCAAACTTAATTCTAATCTCTTCCTTTTCTTCTACCTATTTTTTCCCTAACACTTTTTAAATTTTAACCCCCATCAGTAGAATTGGCATATTAAGGGCTTATATACTGCAAATGATTTTATGTTCTGTTTTAGATTTTGTTATATCTAGTTCATATGGTTAAAGGTGGCAAATTAATGGTGATCTCAGTTTGTCATTTTCTTGGCTGTGATTGATGCTACTGTTATTGATGCTGGTATAACTTTAGCCAAAAGTGACATAATTATTCTAAACTACTGTTCCTCCTGGTATTTCAAGGCTTAGCTTGACTAAGCATCATGGAAAATACTGTGGCAGAGTGCCAAAGAATCGGGCTGGGTCAAACAGGCAACAATTTCTTGTCACAAAAAAACTGAAGAGATAGTATCTTGCAACAGACTCAAAGCCCCAAAATCAGTTACTCCTGGAAGATATCCCAGAGAAGTAGTTATATTCTAAGGTTTCTAAACACTAGTAATAAAGCAACCCACCATAGGCAATTTACAAATATCACCCCAGGAATTAAAATAAATGAGAAGACACTTAAACAAGATGCAACCCCAGACATCCCGCTCACCAGTGGCCAAACCATGGGAAAATGAGGTGGGACAATTAGAAATCCCCTCAGCTGACCTCTCTGAAATGGTATCAAGGAAGCAATTGAATGAGGCTCTAGAAAAATCAAATGAGAAATAATTTCTCAGATAACTGAAGAAAACAATTCTTAGTGATTCTAGAGAAGATGCAGACCAAAAAAAAAGAGGAGCTTAAGAAAATCAAGCCATGAATACTCAGTATAGGAAATAAATGGAATCCATGAGGCAGATCCCGGCAGATATCCAGGAGAATAAAAGTTCCATTGAAAGTATCCATATCAGGAGAGAAAAGACAAGATGGCTGATCAGTGAGCAACAGAATACAAAGCCTGCCAGGAGAAACAATTCATATGCCAGAATAAAACACCCTGGAGAGACCCAGACAGAGGGAGATGGATACTCTTGACACAGGAAGAAATTAAAACTTAAAAAAGCTCATCAAATACTTCAGGACTACAACTGAAACAGCTAAAAACTAAAGGGACACAGCATTTTCGTGATGACCCAACAAGATTGCACCAGCTTGAATCCACGCTGGCAGGCAGAGCCGCCCAAACTCATTCCCACCACCACTCACAGGAAGAACAGCAGCACTGAAGTCCAGGGTTGGTGAGCCCAACTGAGAGCTGAGAGCAGAGCTGGTGGAGGAACCTTCATTGATCCAAGGTCAGTGCTGGGAATGAGACCCCTCACTGGAATAGTGCAACCAGGTGGGCAACATGATGGAATCAGGCAGGAGGAGCCTGAACTGGGAGTGAAGTGACTTTGGTTGGTTGCTCCCACCCTAGAGCAGATTCGTGCAATTTGCTTGGATTATATAAAGCATAGAAGAATAACTTATGATTGGTTGGAGTCAATGGAAAGGCAGGAGATAGCACAAATTATATTATAAAAAAATTCACTAGGCATCATGGCAGAAAATTTCCCTGCAGGTGAAAAGAATTTGTCATACAGATAAGTTAAGCATTTAGAACTTCATTAGCCATGATCCAAAAAAATCTATAAGCAGGCATATCACAATCAAGATTAAAATCTTAAAGGCTATTAAAGAAGCAACTTACCTAGAAAGAAACCTCTGTCAAAATCACAGCTGACTTCTCAGTATAAACACTCAAGTCAAGGAGAGCTTGAAGTGAAGTATTTCAAGTTCTAAAGAAAAACAATCTTCAACCCAGATTTATGTATCCCACAGAACTATCTTCCAAAACTGATGGAGAAATAATATACTTCCATAATGAACATCTGGGGAAATTTAAGATTACTGAATCAGAACTGCAAAGTCTTTTGAAGTTCATTCTAGAAAAAAAATAACAAAGGTTGCAACTCCATGAACCCCAACAGAAGAAATCCCACAAGCAAAAGAAACAAACAGAGGGAGGGAAAAAAGGTGGGGAGGATCCAACAACAGGAAAATAACATGACAAGTCAATATATACCAGTTATTACCATAAATGTTAATGGTCTCAATTCACCAATCAAAAGACAAAGACTGGTAGAATGGATCAGGAATCAAGACCTAGCAATATTCTGCATACCAGAAATATATTTAATTCAAAAAGAAATTCACATACTGAAAGTCAAAGGATGGAAAGCAATACCCTGTGAAACAATCATAAGTATATGTGAAAAAAATACTAGTGCACCCAATTATATAAAATCAAATAAGCACTAATACAATTGTATTGGAAGATTTCAGTAGCCCACTGTCACAAAAAGATCAACTAGACTAAAAAATCAACAACGAAATGTTAGAAGTGAACTAAACTTTTCCAAAAATGTACATAATAGATACCTACAGATTGTTTCATCCCATAACGTCAAAATACATATTCTTCTTAGCTACAAATGAGATAGTCTCCAAAATAGACCACAAACTTGCTCATAGAACATGCTTAAGTTAATGCAGAGGAATAGAAATTATCCCAGCATATTATCAGATCATAGTGCAATGAAATTGGAAATCAATGCAAAAGAAACCACAAGAATTTCATAAACACATGAAAATTAAATAGTACCCTCCTTAAAAAACAGTGGGTCACAGGTGAAATTAAGAAATTAGACACTCTACAATTAAAAAATAATGACAATACAACATATCAGAACTTGTAAGACACAATGAAAGCAGTCCTAAGATAGAAATTTATAGCAATGAATAATCATATCAGGAAAACAGAAAAAAGCACAAACAACAACATAATTGTGAACCTCAAACTTCTAGTAAAAGAAGTACAGGCTGAGCTGAAAACTTGTACAAGGGAGGAAATTATGAACATCATAGCAGAAATTAACACATTGGAGACCAAGAAAACAATACAAAGAACTAATGAATTGAAGAGTTGGTTCTATGAAAAATTAAATAAAACTGACAAACTTTAATCAACCTTATCAAAAAAAGAAAAGACTCAAATTCATGCAACTAGGACTAAAATGAGTGAATTTACAACAGACTCTGCAGAAATCCAGAAGATTATCTACACCTACTTCGAAAACTTGTGTTACAATAAGATGGAAAGTGCAGAAGAAATGGACAGATTCCCAGATATATATGAATTGCCAAAGCTGAATCAAGAAGATATAAACACCTAAATAAACCAATATTGATCAATGAAATCAAAGATGTGATTAAAAAGCTACTAACAAAGAAAAGTCCAGGTCCTGATGGATTCATGGATGAATTCTACAAGAAATTTAGAGAAGATCTAGCACAGCTAGCACTCAAAATCTTCAATGAAATTGATTGACAAGCAGTACTCCCAAATTCATTCCTGAAAGCAAACACTACCCTGATACCAACAGAGAAGGACCCAACTGAGAAAGGGAACTACAAGCCAATCTTCCTAATGAAAATAGATGCAAAAATCCTCAGTAAGATACTGGCAAACAGAATGCAGCAAATCATCAAGAAGATTATAAACCATGACCAAGCAGGATTCATCCCAGGGATGCAAGAATGGTTCAAAATATAAATCAATAAATGTAATATACTATATTAACAGAGCTAAGGATAAAAATTGTATTATCATCTCAGTAGATGCAGAAAATTTTTGACAAAGTTCAGCACCCATTCATTATTAAAACCCTTAGAGAAAATTTGAATAGATGGCCTTTATCTCAATCTGATGAAAAAAACTATCTCTATAACAAACCAACAGCCAACATCACACTAAATGCTAAAAAACTGAAACCTTTCACCCTAATATCAGGAACAAGGCAAGGTTGTCCACTATATGCACTTTTATTCAACATAGTCCTGGAAACTTTAGCCAGAGCAATTAGACAAGAGAAAGAAATCAAAGGAATAATGATAAGAAAAGAAGAAGTTAAACTATCATTATTCTCAGACGACATGATACTCTACAGAGAAGACTCCAAAACCTCCACTAAAAGAGGCCTAGAGTTAATAACCAAATTCAGTAGCATAGCTGGATACAAAGTCAAAATTCAAAAAATCAATACCTTTCCTATATACATAATAACAAACTCACTGAGAGAGAAAATAGGGAAACATCATCTTTCATGATGTATCCAAAAAATGCAATAACTAGAAATCAGTCTAATGATGGATGTAAATTGGAACTACATTGACAATTACAGTACTGTGAAAAAAGGAGATTGAAGAGGATATCAGAAAATGAAAATATGTTCCTTGCTCTTGAGTAGGAACAACCAATATAGTGAAAATGGCCATACTTTCAAGACTGTTATACAGATATGACACAATTTTGATTAAAATTCCAACAGGATATCAAACAGAATTAGAGAATACCATCCTAAAATTCATCTGGAACCAGAAGAGATCTAAAATAGTAAAGGCAATTCTGGGCAAAAAAAGCAAAGCACGGAGCATCACAATCCCTAACTTGAAATTATAAAGCTAAAATCTTGCAAACAACCAAAATACCCATCAACTGCAGAATGGATGAAAAAGCTGCTGCCTCCGGCAACGTAGCAGAAGCCTGTATCAGGCATAGGCTGCCCAGAACCTCCACCGTGGGCCCGCCCTCCCTCCAGGAACTTAGCAGAAGCCTGCATCAGGGGTAGTCTGCCCAGAACCTCCACCATGGGCACGCCCTCCCTCCGGGAACTTAGCAGAAGCCTGTGTGAGGCATAGGCTGCCCAGAATCTCCACCATGGGCCTGCTCTGCCTCTGGGAACTTAGCGGAAGACTGTATCAGATGTAGGCTGCCCAGAACCTCCACCATGGGCCTGCCCTGCCTCCAGGGACTTAGCCTAAGCCTGCATCAGGGGTAGGCTGCCAGGAAGCTCCACCAAGGGCCTGCCTTGCTATGTGAAACTCAGCACAAGCCCGCCTCAGGGATAGGAACCTCCCCCTTGGGCCTGCCCTGCCACCGGGAACATTGAGGAGGCCTACCCAAGGCTGAAAACTGCCCTGGACTGCTACAGATGGGCCCGCCCTCCCACCTGGAACATCAGAAGAACTCAGTGGTATCCAGTTAGTGTGAGAAAATTTGGAACTTTGCTCGCAGGTGGTGAACTTTGGACTACACTGGATTGACTGTATCAATATGGTGAGTATACCCTAAAATAGAGGTGTACAGAAGATCAATAGGGCCAGTAGTAAAAACCCCCTCCAACTAACTGTAAGACTTTGGTGTGTCTGAAAAGAGTGTGTGCGATCCCCTCCTACACATAGAAAACACCAGGCAGAGTGAAAATGACAAAACAAAAAAACAAAATGCAGTCTCAAACATATAGTTCACCAGAAGCAAGTATAGGAGACATTGAAATAGAGGACCCCAAAAGTAACACACCGGGAAACTCTGAAAAGATAGCCACTGAAATAAAAAAACAACTGCATCAGGCTATAGAGGAAATCAAATTAGAAGTACTCTCCCATGTAAAGATAGAAATAACAACTTTAGTAAAGGAGTTGTTGAATGCAGCTAAAGAAGAACTAGAGAAAAAAGTACATGACCATGAGAAACTGATTGAAACTTTGAATGAACAATATAGAAAACAAGCAGAATTTATGAAACAAACTCAAAGAGACATCTAAGAAACAAAAAATTCTATTGAAAGTGTGCAAAACCGCCTAAAGGAAGCTGAGGATAGGATTTCGGACCTTGAGGACAGGAACACAGTTAGTGATCAGGAAAGGATAAACTTTTAAAAATAACAAAGCAGCATGAAATGACAATCCAGAAGCTTCATGATGATGCCAAGAGCAACAATATAAGAAAAATGGGCATTAGCGAAGATACAGGAGTGCAGGCAAATGACATACATAAAGTATTTACAGAAATAATACCAGAAAATTTCCCAAACATGGGGAACGAATCTAATATGCAGATAAGTGAGGCATATAGAACACCAAACAGTCACAATCAACATAAATCCACACCCAGACACATAATAATTAAGATCTCAGACATACAGCATAAAAAAAGAATACTAAAAACTGTCAGAGAAAAGACAAAACTCACCTATCAGGGAAAGCCCATTAGAATCATGGCAGACTTTTCATCAAAAACCCTCAAGTCAAGAAGAGCTTGGAGTGAGGTATTTCAAGCCCTGAAAGAAAACAATCTTCAACCCAGACTGATGTACCCAGCAAAACTGTCATTCAAATTTAATGGAGAAACAAGATACTTCCATGACAAAGAACAACTGAAGAAGTTCATGTCCACCAAACCAACCCTAGAAAGAATACTGAAGGACATACTAGACAATCCCCAAAACAACAACAGAAAGAAATGTCCAGGTAGGATAAGCAATTAAATAAGAGGAAAAGCAGAAAGAAACAACTGGAACATAACATGGCAAAGTTGAGCCAGTACATATCAGTGCTATCCATAAACATAAATGGCCTCAATTCACCTATAAAAAGAAATAGATTGACAGAATGGATCAAAAAACAGGACTCCACAAAATTCTGGGCAAGCACAAGGTCCTAAGTTCAATTTCCAGTACAAGAAAGAAAGAAAGAAAGAAAGAAAGAAAGAAAGAAAGAAAGAAAACACAAATATATAATGAAGTACTACTTAGCCATAACTCAAGACCATACTCATTAGTGAAATAAATCAGACGCACATGTGTAAGCATTATATTGTCTCCACTGTGTGAGAAACTGAAAGAGTAAATATGATCCAAAATGTACAATATATATTTTAAAAAGTAAAGAAGCTGTTCAGAAGGATAGAGAAACTGGGAAGGGGAACGAAGAAAAGAAAGAAGGGAAAAAACAAGAAAAATTGTGTACAACCATGCATGTGTGTGTGTGTGTCTGTATGATAGTTAAGACAGTTTTGCAACTAATTTCTCTTCGTTCATTGAAAAGAAAGTTTTGTGGAGAGAAGTCAAGATGGCTGACCAATGAGCAACAAAATACAAAGCCTCCCGGGAGAAACAACTCATATGCCAGAATAAAACACCCTGGAGAGACCCAGACCAAGGGAGATGGATCCTCTTGACACAGGAAGAAATTAAAACATAAAATAGCTCATCTAACACTTCGGGACTACAACTGGAACAGCTAAAAATTACGGGACACATCGTTTTCGTGGTGACCTGCAAGTTTGCACTGGCCTGAATTTGCGCTGGCTTGAATCCTCGCCAGCCAGCAGAGCCACCCAAACTCATTCCCATTGCCACTCACAGGAAGCACAGCAGTGCTGAAGTCAGGGGTTGGTGAGCCCAACGGAGAGCAGCGCCACGAAGGGACTTTCATCAATCCACGGTCAGTGCTGGGAATGAGCCCCCCACACACAGGAAGGGTGCAACCAAATGGGTGACATGTTGGAATTGGGCAGGAGGAGCCTGAACTGGGAGTGACAGTGACTTCAGTTGGTTGCTCCCTCCCCAGAGCAGATTCATGGGATTTGCTTGGCTGGGACCCAATGAGCCATCCCAAATTGATTCCCCACGCCTAGCACGCACTAACCAAGTGAAGGGCCCTGAAGTTTGGCTGGCCCTGTGGGGAGAGGCTGGTATACACAGCCACAGCTTACATCTCAGTGACAAGAGCAGTCAGGAGAGAACAGAGGTCCCTCGCCAGCATGCTTCGGAGGAAATGTGGCCAACAGGGAAAGGGGCTGGGACCTGCACTGTAACCTGTGTGGAGGAAGCCAGGGCCATGACAGGAGAGAGAGGCAAGAGAAGGCCTCTAGTCCAGAACCCTGAGAGCCCTTATCCAGGAGAGGCAAAAACAAGGGACACTGAGGGCCACAAACATGCAACATCAGACATGGCTTCAATGGACATTAAGAGATACCTTCAGGACCTTGTAGATGAGCTCAAAACTGAAATATTAAAACAGGTAAAGCAAGATATGACTAGAGTAATAAAAGAAATGTTCTCAGGAAGCATCTCTCAGGAAGATACAGACAAAAGAATGGAGGAATACAAAAAAGAAGAGAAACATTCGATAAAGAATATAAAGAAAATGTAGAATACATGAAGCAGATTCATGTGTAAAAGAGACTACCAGGATATTAAAAACTCCATTGAAAGCTGACAAAATGCCTTAAAAGAAACTAAGGATAGACTATCAAAACTTGAAGGCAAGTTTGTAATGTGTGATCATGAAAGGAAAGATCTCTTAAAAATAACAAGGAAACAGGTAGCAACAATACAAAGGCTAGAAGATGATAAGAGAATCTACAATTTAAGGATAAGAAATGTAAACAAAGAAGCACAAACACATACAGGTGAATTACAAAATCTATTCACGGAAATAATTAAGGAAAACTTCCCAAGCATGGGAAAAGAATATGGCATTCGGTTATGTGAGGCACACAGAACTCCAGCCACCTACAACCAAAACAGAGCTACACCCAGACATATGATAATCAAGATACCAGAAGTTCAATATAAAAACAGAACATTAAAAGCCATCAGAGAAAAGAAACAGATTACCAATAAAGGTAAGCCCATCAGGATCATGGCTGACTTCTCAACACAGACCATCAAATCAAGAAGAGCTTGGAGCAAAGTATTCCAAGCCCTGAAAGAAAATAACCTCCAACCCAGATTGAGATTAGCACAAACCTTTCTTTGTTTAAAAATTTTATTTTAAATAAAGAAACTGCCACTAGAAATTAATGGAGAAACAAGATGCTTCCATGACAAAGAGGAGCTGGGGGAGTTTGTGACCACCAATCCAACCCTACAGAGAATACTGAAGGACATTCTAGAGAGAGAGAGAAAAAACCAGGATTTTAGGAACAGTGGCAGAAAGGCCTCAATGAGTGGGGCAGGCAGTAGAATGAAGGAGAAAAGTAAACAAACAAAGGCAGAAAAATAGCATAGCAGAAATGAGGCAGAGGAAGATAACTAGAATCTCTAACATAGATGGCCTTGATACGCTATATTGTTAATAGTGCACCAGGATTTAAAACCCACATTACTCACACTACTCTGCTTAGATGTATTATATTCTGTTCCAGTCATTCTACCTATACTAGATTTGAGGGCACAGACAGTAATCCTGAAAATAACAGGACATAGTAGGGTAATCATCCTTAATTTCCTATTATCTTAATCTAAAGCTCTGTAAAACCTACACTGTTTTACCATGATTGATCGTAATTGAATCTGGTCTGTTAGATCACTGTTTTGTATTGATAGATTTTATTCAAAGCTGTTATGGTTGATAGTATCAAGTCTGAGATTATAGGCAACTGCACTTAAGATGACAAGATTCACTAGAATATCCACTCTGGTTTGATTATCACCTGCCTTTGAAGTTTTATACTGTCTACAATGTTTTATTTTTACTAATATTGTTATGTACTGCTATATTCCATTATACTGCTATATTCAATTATGCCTGATGATATAGACAATTCTATTGAAGATAATAAGAAACAATACAGTAATCGTTGTAGATCACCTTGTACTGTGGCTTTATACAACTTTTTGGTTTCATGTTTTTACAGGAATTTGTTTTGTTTTGTCTTGCTAAGTTTTGTTTTTCCCTCTAATACAGAAAGGATAGAAATACATGCAGAAATTTATGCATGTGTAGCTGTTTACACTCTCACTGTTTGAATATCTACTTTGTATGCTTTAACTTTGTAACTTGAACAACTATTTCTAAGAGGACAATATGTAATTTATCAACTAGTGATTTCTTATTGTTTATCTTTTTTTGAAAACTCTGTATTATCTCTACCCTTTACATGCTTTTGTTTCTCTTTAAATTAAAAAAAAATTTTTTTTAAAGTAAAAGGAAGAACAGAAAGTGCTCTAAAGGATATAACTGCATTTATGTTTAAGTGTGTAGGATTGATAACTATGTTGCTAAGTTGTTTTTGGATCATTGAACTTCTTTGCAGCCTCACTGTTTGAATGTCCACTCTATATGCTTTAATTTTGTAACTTGAACAACTATATCTAAGAAGACAATATGTAATTTGTCAACTAGTGATTTCTTACTGTTTATTTTTTTCTGAAATTCTGTATGGTTTCTACCCCTTTTTCTGTTTTGCTTTTTTCCTCTTTAAATAAAATTTTTAAATAAAGAAACGTTTGTGCTAATCTCATTTGGACAATGCAATGCCTGTATCTTGTACTCTGAGTAATTTAAAGATAACTATACACATTATATTAACCATTGTGACTATCCTACTACCTTGTTTTGAAATTTTTTTCTCTTTAAGATAAAAAAACAAGTCACAATTCTGAGCAGTGGTTCATAAGTCTAAACAACATACTTTGGACATTAAGTCTGAGCAGTCATTGAACACATAGCCATTGAACAAGGATTATCTGCATTAACTATCATATTAGCAAATGAAATATGTTCAAGGAAAGTTATTTCTTTTTCTTAAGAACACATGTTCTCCAGTAACCTTTAAAATGAAATACAGCAGCCACCACCAAATCATCCCTTCAGCTAAGTTTAGGCACTATTGATTCCTTATATGTCAGAAAAGGCAGGGATGAAAAATGAGTCAGAAAATCCTGGCTTTCTTACAATATCGCAATGATTTAGAAAACTCTCATCAATAATCATGTTTGCAAAATGATGCAATTTCAATATGATATTTAGCAAGTCCATGAAGCTTCTATTCCTATATTTCTTCACATGCACTTTCCTGGCATCTATGCAGCGTCCATTAATTGTTCAAAGTTACATTGATCTCACAGTTGATAGTGCTGGAAGCTGTGTTCTGAATGTGTAGCTTTGGCTCATTCATGAAGGAGCTTCTGCAGATGATTGTGAGGAACTAATAAAACTAAAATACACTAATAAGATAGCTCAGAACGATGAACGAACCTACTTGGCTGTAAAAATCACTGGAAATACCAAATATCCTTGACAGAGAAACTGAAATTAATGGAGCCCCTGATCTGTCCACCTGTGAAGTAAATACCTTGGAGAATAGAAAGTATGTAGTAAAGGATGTTATTAGCTAAGATTGTAAAGCAAAAAATAACACATAAAATAATCACAGATGAATAACAGTGATAACTAATAGCACAATTGTTTCCTAGGGTTTACAAGAGTATAGATAACACTTGAGAAATGCATACACCCATATAATATGAGACAGTTCTATACATCCAATAATTTCAAAAGTAAGATCACTTCTAGAGAGTTTGCTTTTGTCTAAGAATTTATTTAACTCCAAATGAATCAATTTTATTATCACCTGAGGGACTGTTGGAAGCAAGTAGTCCTTAAAAGCAAGCCAAATAAAAAGAGTACACCAATGAATATTTCTGGCCACTTGGTATAGTTGTTCTGTCTGTAACATGTGTGGTCAATAGGTTTCATGAGATCCTGCTCCAAATCACTCCCTTCTGCAACAAAACAAACCATATATATTTTGGATCCTAGGTTGCTTATTTTGACTCAATCTCTAAAAAATGTCAGGTAGCTTATTTTTCCTCAGTATATGACATTACAGAAGTAATACATATTTTGAAGACATTTGTCTTTGTAATAATGCGGTTCATTTACACAACATGCTTAGTGAGTTGCCTAATATACAATATGCATACTCTCCTCATTTGAAGTTCCATTCCTGAGCCTAGGCCATTAAATGAATTGATTGCTACATGAGGAGTTGTGTATTGTGCATACATGATCAGATTCAGAAAAAAGAAATATTCAAAGTAAACTCTACCTTGTTGACTTTTTTTATTTGCATAACTCTTTCATGCAGTACTATAATATATAAAACAACATAAAACTACAGTACTGTTCTCTATAGTATAATCAGCAAAAATTACTGTATCAACAAGGTATACTGCGCCCCAAAAAAAGATATTTAAGGTTCTGTTATGGTTTGTGTCTAGATGTCCCTCCCAAAGGGTTAATTCATGGTTCAATGTTAGGATGATGGTTGTGCTTGCTACAGCCACTAAAGTGTGTGTGGCCTACATACAATGTAAGGGACAGAGTCTTCTCTTGCATTCATCCTCTTTTCACTCTTGTTGCTTTTGCTGTCTTCTGTCGCCATGAACTGTTGCCCTTTGCCACGTGCTATCCTGTCTTGGAGCCAGCTGATTATGGACTGAAAACTCCACAAACTGTGATCTAAATAAGCCTTTCCTTCCTTTATTTTGAATGTCAGGTATTTTGTACCAGAAACAAGAGAAACATAAGACAGGTTCTATCAATAAGATGGTCAGAATTGTGAGGAAAAAAAAAATTCAGAAGTCTGAGCAGTGGATAAATCTGAACCATGCACCTTTGTCCTTACCTCCAATCACTAACCAGGCCATTAAAAGCATGTCAGTGTAGGGATTTTCTTTCATGTGATCTTGACCAGGAGTTGTTTTCTAAAATGATTGAACCATGCCAAAAGAGTTAGCTAATAAATTCTTGAATGTCATTTGCAATAATCTTTAATAAAGAATACCTATTTTAAATGCAGAATCACCTATTTAAAGGCATTTCCATTCAATAAAAATAGAAATTTGGGGCTGATGGTATAACCCAGTGGCCTAGCATTCATAAGTCCTCAGGTTTAATACCCAGCACCCCCCCAAAAAAAAAAGGGAAAAAAGAAAGATATATATATATATATATATATATATATATATATATATATATGAAAACTCAAAATTATAATTTTTAAAATTCTGATCCTATAATAAGTGGCAACTTAAAGTTCTAATTATAAATTAAATGAAACAACATTGAAAATGATAAAAAATAAATTTTCTTTATGATTTTTACCTATAAAGTTCAAACACTGATAATACTATCAGAGCTACTAGACTGCAGTTGACATGCCTGTAATTCCAGCCATCTGGGAAGCTGAAGCAGAAATATCACAAATTCAAGTTTATCCTGGGCAACTTAGCAGTTACTTAATAAAACATTATATCAAAAATTAGAAATTTTGGCCAGGGATTTAGCTCAGTGGCACGAGCACCTGCATGGCAAGTGCTAGGTCATGAGTTTGATCCCTGGTACCAAAAATTTAAAAATTAAATAATTTTTTTTAAATGGGGCTGGGGATTTAGCTCAGCAGCATAAACACCTACCTTGCAAGCATGCAGTCATGAGTTCAATCCCCTGTACCAAAAAAAAAAAAAAGTAAAGGCAAAGCGCAAGGTCCTGAGTTCGATCCCCGGTACAAAAAGAAAAAAAAAGAAGAAATTTAAAAATCTGGAATGCAGCTAACTTCAAAGGCCATGAGTTAAATTTCTAACATAGGAAAAAAAAGATGAAAGAAAGAAAAGGGAGCAAAGAAAGAAAGAAATGAAAATTTAATAAATTGTCCACATTTTTAAAATACGCACACATAAAGCATAATTAATACAGCCTAAAATATTAAAGAAACTTCCAATTTTACTTAAATAAATAAGGATTGCAATTATATATCTGAATAGAAATGTTATATGTAATAAAACATCAATCTTAAGTTAATATATAGGTTTAGTGCAAAGCCAATCAAAAATAGACATGTAAGTAAATATAAGTACAGATGGAACTATGGACATAGGCATTTTCAGATAAAGGTACAGTTATAACTATGATTTATTTGATCAAAGATAAGCTAGAAATACTAGTTTATTGTAGAAAAGAAAAAAATTAAAATATTCTAACATTTCAAAGTCTGGATATAACTAAGATACAATGATGTAATACATGACAAATTATCTGTAGAAATAAATAAAAGGCTTATGTTTTTCTTTTGAGAAAACACTCTAACCAGACAAAAGTTTTAGAAGATTTTCTGTCTTTTACATTTCGTACATCATCAACTAAATAAAAAGACAGCCAGGTGTGATGGCAAATGCCAGTAATGCCAGCATTCTAGGAGACAGAGGCAGGAAGACTGCAAGTCTGAAATCAGCCTGGGATATTTAGTGAATTAGTGAGATCCTTTCTCAAAATAAAAAATTGTAAAAGGGTTGGGAATGTATCTCAGTGCAAAGACCCTGAGATTAATTCAAAGAATAATCAGTCAATCAATCATTTTCCACATTCTGCCATGGTTTTCTGGGCTTCTCTGCATGCCGAAGACAAAACACAAAATTCTAATTTCCACATTCTGTCATGGTTTTCTGGGCTTCTCTGCATGCTGAAGACAATTTAGCTTGTCCTAAAGTTACAGCGTAATACTCTCTTGCCCATTTCTAACCTTGGTTCACACCAACAGCACATTCCACATGAGAGAATATCTGTGTGTGTATTTTGTAAACTGTAGGTCATTCCACGAGTGCTGTCTATTAGTACTGCATTGTGATCACAGCCTGGGATCCTAGAGTGTTGCCAGAGAAAGCGCCAGACCTGAAACGCAAGACCACGCCCTTTGGAATCGGATGGACACATGGCTCCTGGGAAACCACTGCATCCATGTTGGTGCAACGCTCCACATCACCACCATTGCTACAAATCTTTTCCACTTTTTTTACATTCTCAGGTGTTCCCTTAACCCTTTATACTAAGCAGATATCTTCATTTTCTATTTTACCAACAAAATATAAACCATATGAAACAAGCTCCCCTCAACTTTCCTCTCTCTGTCTCTCTCCCTGTGTCTATGTGTCTGTGTGTCTGTCTGTTTCTCTCTCTCTCTCTCTCTCTCTCTCTCTCTCTCTCTCTCTCTCTCTCTCTCTCCTCACTTTGCCTATAAAATCTCATTGGATATTTGCAGTTCCCTTCTTCTTTTCGATACTCAAGGGGAAAAAGAAGTCTCTTCCCAAAGTTAGTCCACTCATTTATTTTTTAACCCCATTCTTTATAATAAGCACCTTTGGAATTTTTTTCCAAATCCTTTGTCTTTCAGACAATTTCAGGATCTTCCTCGCTGCTCATTTATTTTCATGATACTTGATGCTCTTATCCCCTCCTCTGAAAAATGACCTTTCCTTGATGATTACGTGACAGCTCAATTCATCTTAATCCTTTTAGCCGTATGTTTATATTTTGTGTGTTTCTCTGAGTATATGTTACATTTGACAATAAAAAGGCTTACAAAACTGTAACCAAAGAAATGACCCTTCTTGATCACCAAATTCATTGAATGAGGGATTTCCCTTAACCTCAGTTCACATCTGCACAGCATTAACAGTTGATGATCTGTTTCTGCAGCATCCAAATTACTGACACCCAGCTACCAAATCCAATTACACTCCTCCCTTTCCATCCTTCTTGATGTCTCAGCGACGTGGGAAGTTTTATTTTATTTCCTGCAATCTGGGTCCTGTCTGGCACTCATACACGATGCTTCCTTTTGTTTTTCATTTTCTCCTTCACGCTGTTGTTTCCCTCAAGACTCAGTTCATTTCTTCCGCTCACAGAGGTCGCCCTCATTGTACTTCAGTTTTTCTCAAAGGCACTTTGGCTTTACTCCATCCTATGCATTAGTAATGGCTGGTGTTTTGTGGCAGGGCATGCATCACAGGAAAATTTTCTCATCTCTTTTAATTTTCTCAAGGTTCACAGTAAGTTTATTTAAATATCATACATTCTCCTCATTTCCAGTTGCCTGTGCATAAATACCAATTTCTTTGCTATTGCCGTTTTTCTGCCTGTGGGTTGGCATCTGCTCTGTGTCTACGTATCGATGCTGTCTACCATGGCAGTGACAGCCAGCTGCTTTCACCAGCCAGCCTGGTCACTGGCAGGCATGTCCTTGGCAAATTTCCACCTTCCCCCAAATTTGTTCAAAGTCCAAAGAAACCATTGGAAAACACAACTATGTTTAATGAAATGATGAAATTATTTTCATGCCACAATAGTAGTAACATGAACTATATAAACTAAACAGTAAAATAAGGCTACTTACTCTGACATTATTCTAAATAAATAATAGTAAACATCATTAAAGGAGCATGTTACTAAATAAAGCCAAACTTATGCTATTAGGAATGGTAGTCTAAAATCTGTTTGTTTGTATTATTTCATGGCTTAATATCATGATATCTAGAAAATCCAGTTTTGTTTAGTGGTGATTGTTAATTGTGATCCTCTAGTAAACTAAACATGAAACAGGAATGAATAATGTACTTAAATAGATACAAACCTATTTGTCCATGGGTTTGCAACCACTGGCATCAGCATGCAAGAGGACAGTGTTATTCAAATTTCCCAAAGTCCAACAAGTCTACACATGGCTGGTTGCCACAGTGGCAGCCAGAACAAAACTAGCAGCCAAAGGCTCCAGAGATAGAGGCCAAAATATACCAAGTGGTATAGGAGGCATTTCTTCAGGTACCCTCCAAGGGGTGAATCATCCCTGATGACTAGAATCTGGATTCTGCTATCAGAGATTTGGCAAGCAAATCTACTGCCTAGAAAATGCAATCTGACCAAGACCTGTTTCTGTTACACAAAAGAACCTATCTATCATTAACAAATAATTAGTCTTTCCTTGCCAGGTAGAAGGCAATACAGATACTTTCATTTTCCAAACACAAAATCTCAGAAATGCAGACTCTTATCTCTCTAGCACAAGAAGAAACCCAGCACCTAAACTCTTGATTATCAGAGCAGAAACATGAAGCCTGGAACGTTTATCTACAACTTGTTAAAAACCACAACTGTAAAATTGAAGGAGCAGGGCAGTAGCTGCTCTGGTTCTTCTAATTTCCTGCCTGAGGCTTTTAATAACATACCTCACTTTCTAACTATCCTGCCTTCCCTGAGCCTTCCTGGCTGTGAAAGCACGTTATCTGGCTCCTGCTCCCTTCTTACCACACCCAAACTATCACCCTGATATGGTCTATAAGCTCCAAAGCTCATGTGGAAACTTAATCCTCTCTATGCTGGTGTTAATGGTGAAACCATTTGAAAAGTGATTATGTCACCAGGGCTCCACTACTCTGAATGGATTAGTGTCTTATAAAATGGGTGGGGACAAGCTAGGACATTTTTCCCCTTCCATCTCTTTTGCCATATGAGAACACAGTACTAATCCCATCTTGGAAACAGGGGCAGCCTTCACCAGACACTGCATCTGCTGACACCTGGGTTTTGGTACTTTCCAGCATCCAGAACTGAACAGAATTTCTATTATTTATAAAGCATTCAGTCTCAGTTATTTTGTTGTAGTAGTAAGATGGCTGGATACATCTCTACATCTGGACAATATCATGACAATCAAGTCCTCAGCCCTTAAAAGACAATGCTTGTGCCATTTGTGCCCTGGCCAGCATCTAAGACTCCTTAGAATTTTGCTAAGTTTAAGAAGCTTTAGCCTCATACCCTGCATAAAGGCCAGGGGCCTTGTGTGTCACTTTCAGGCTCCTGAGGAGCACAGGAGGTTGTTCTGACCAAGCTCAACAGCAGGAGTGGGCTACTATCTCTTACCTGGTCTTTCTCTCCAGAGAAAACGTCAAGAGAAACTGGCTAGAAATGACCCACCCCAGAGTACTGGCACTCTTTTGTGAAAGTCTGAAATGCTGCCTACAAGCTGGTTATTGGTTCTGGAAGAACTGTATTTCCAAAAAAAGGAACTGATCAGACTACCACCTTTTGACTCATTGCTTAAATTTAGGAAATTTAATGAAAAGCTTTCTCTCTTAGAGATTCTGAAATCATCACTATCCATTGATTTCCAAGTGCTTGCAGTGTCTGTCTAAGACAATGCTTCTCATCAGTAGCCTTGAAGTTATTCATCAAGTATGGAAAACTGCACATTTGGCACCAAAATATATGAAACACAGAGTTTACCATTTCCTTCTCTAGACACATTAGAAGAGGTAGCAAATCAGTTTGAGAGTTTTATACAAAGATTTATTTCATTTTGTTTTCACAGTGCTAGGGATTGAACCCAAGGCCTTGAGCATGCTAGATAAATGCTCTACCATTCCACTACTTCCTCAGTCACAAAGATTTATTTTGAACATTAAAGAAAAATTATTATTTTCAATTCTAATGTTTGGGAAATATTCTTACAATCTGA
Source organism: Hydrochoerus hydrochaeris (assembly GCA_004027455.1). Taxonomy (NCBI): domain Eukaryota; kingdom Metazoa; phylum Chordata; class Mammalia; order Rodentia; family Hydrochaeridae; genus Hydrochoerus; species Hydrochoerus hydrochaeris. Next base: position 761,895 of record PVLA01000111.1, read on the forward strand.
GAAATATTACATAGTAACAATCCATACTTACATTCTCAGCAATATGGATATGTGTATTACTTTTTCAAAAATAGAACTTTTTAAAAAGCTTAATGTCTTATAAATTAAACAATTATTGACTTCCTAAAGACAATTCATATGGTCAGTACTTGTTCAGTGGAACCAAATATGAACAACACTCAGTGAAAAGATAAAAATTTTAAGTGAATGAAAAAAACCTCAGATCAGACTTTTTTGTCCTAATTAAGTTTTATAGACTGCACTAACAAAGTTGAAATTACCAATATTCCTCTGAAAATATACTCACAGTGTTGTATACTATACATTACATTTATAATAAAGAATTATTATAAACATTCTTCAAACATCAACATAGAAAGTAGCAATATGGTATTCAAACTATGTAATGAATATTGTTTTTAAGAACTATGTTAATCATAGCTTTTTTGTAATTGTTTTGAAAATATTCAGATAGACAAAGATATGAAAAGGTGAATTTTTCACTGGGTCCTTCTTTTTTATTGTACCTATTTCAATAAAAGAAAAGATTACCAATGTTGGTGGAGAATTCTCCCTAAAATTAAAATTAAAAATTCACAAAAATGTCCCACAAAAATTTGAAAGAATGGAAAATATGTAAATGTAATTGCTTTTGAAAAAATTTTATCTGATTTTAGAAAACTGAGGCATTTATTATTTTAATGAATGTTTGTTTTTAGTCTCTTTTTTTGAATGTTTGTTTTTAATGTTTTTAATATTCATACCTAGAAGTTAATTTTTCTCTTGGCCCCAAGAATCCCTAAAGTATGAGATAAATACTTCTCGAACAGTGACCTAAAGTCCTAATAGTCTAGATTACACCCAAATATTCAAATGTATGTTTTTGAAATATTTTATTTGTACTTGCTATAAAGAATTGAGTAATCTCCCTCCAAAACTTTTGTCCATCAAGAACGTCAGGATTCAGTCTCACTGGAAAATAGAGCCTTGGCTGACAAAACCAGTTAAGGTTTCAGGGGAGGATGGCCCCTATGTCCAATGACTTTATAAGAAACACAAAAGGACAGAAGGACAGAGGCAAGCAGTCCTATGAAGTGGAGGTAGAGATTGAGCTCAGGTAGCCACCAGCCAAGGAACATCAGGAGCCACCAAGAGCTGGAAGAAGCAGACGACATCTTGCTAGAGACTTCAGATTCTGTGGCTTCACTGAAACCTTGATTTCAGGTTTCAGAACTAGGGGAGAATACATTCAAGCCAAGTTAAAATAACTTGTCATGGTAACCATAAGAAGTGCAATGGACGTTCTTTACAGATATGAACTGAACTTGTAGGACACAAACGTATTGCCTTTACTATCATGTCCCAACACATTATTTGATTGTAGATGAAGTATAACAATGGTGCCCAAGAATTAATTCTCCTGCCAAAGTTCTTTAATTTGAGAAAAATGAGTTCACTAGTAAGGCACATGATAGATCTCTTTACTCATCTCTTTTTCTTTATTTACATTTCCTTTTCTTTAAATACTTTTAAACTTATTTTAATATTAAAGTTTAGAGTTGTTATTCTGTCTTTTATTTTTAACTTCTCGAGGAAAGATATGAGGATGTTTCATAACTTTCTTCTTTTCTAATAAATGTACTTGGTGTTTTAAAAAAATACAAAATTCCTAAAGGACTCAGTGTAAGAATGGCTGTAACCTCAGCGCACATCCTCTCACACACTGGCAAGTGCCGCACAGCCTCAGTGGATCACCCTTGATCTCTCCCCTACGAGCATGGCCACAGTCAGAGAATGGCTCATGCAGCTCACATTGATTTGTTTATAGTCTGTGGACAAATACTTGTTTTATCGATATGAATTTCCATACCATTTATTGTATTCATGTGCTTGATTACATATGTATGAATAAATAAATCTAGCTCTTTTAGGCAGCAAAAAGAAAATGTTTAGAAATGTTTGTCCAAATTACAGACATTTGAATTAATATTTCTTGAAATACTATCTTTGTTAATCTCAATTAATCCTTCACATTTTGCAGTGTGAAATTGCTTTCTTTTTTCATTTATGTAAATCTATTTTATCTATTCATCAAAATCATCAAAGAATAAAGAGCAAATTCCACCTCACATTTGCCATAGGCAAAGTGATCTCAGCTATCACTTTATAGGTTATACCTGGGAGTGACTTTTTAAAATCTGTCCTAATGTTTCCTGTTGCATATAAAATGACTCAGTCAGAATTTGCTGTTTCTGCATTCTTTTCCTGCCCTGGAATCAACAGAGGCTGACTTCCTCTGAGCTTCCTTGAGGTCTCCTCACAGTCAGTGTCAAGGCTAGCAGGACTCCAGACTGCTTATCCTTTATGAGCTATTGTTTCTACCAACTGCATTGTTGTCTTAGGTTGTCAAGTAAAGAGCAGGTCAGATTTATGTCTAGTTTATTGGTTGGTCCTAAGCCATGCCAGCATGAGCCTTTGGGGAAAATATCCCTCAGGAAATTATGGAGCTAGTTAAGATTTGCTGCCTACAAATCCTATGAGAGAAGATAATAAACACTATGAAAATTAAAACCCAGCGATACTTTTTACAAATCATTTGAGATTGATATAAACACATGATTTAAAATACTAGATACAGAGAAAAGTTTAGTTCTTCCAAATAAAAACATATCAAAGCCTTGAGAAAGTACTCACTGCTACTGTTATATGAACATCTAAAACAGGACAACTTTTCAGTTATAACATCTTCAATCAAATGAGCACAGGAAGTTATCATCCCTTCGAAGTGATGGGTGCTTTACCAGTGAATCTGAGAATGCAGACAGATTAATCTGAATAAATGTGTGACAGAGGGAAGACCCTAAGGAAAATGACCGCCCTGAACTAAGTTCCTAGAACATGCTGCACAGAACAAAAAATGAGAGAAGATGCTACACAGAAGAAGTATTGTCCCACACACCACAGTCTCTATGTCTCAAGCATTTGAGAGACTAGTTTTATAAGCAGCAACAACATCCAACCCCGCTCCATACAAAATCAAAGTATGTGCCTAGGAAGATGAAGTACCAACCAAATTTAACAGTATCCCATAGGTTTACAATACCTCTCATAAACTATATTTCTTATTGATTTTTTCCTCCCATGATTTGTTAACAATGTCAGTTATTACTACATGTTAGGATGATTATGATCTCTACTTTGCACTATAACCATCTCCTTGTGGCTTCACAATCCTTCATAATTTGACTTCATTTTTGAACTTTAATCCTTTTCAACTCCTCTCCTTGACTCCTATCTCCAACAAATGCGTACCTTTCCCCATTGGAAAAGAGCTGAGCTGGGTGTTACATTACAACAGTTAGCCAAACACGATCCCTGTCTCCAAAGAAACAACAAAAATCACAATATGTACTGTAAAAGCCACATACATTACAGCACAGGACAACTAACCTGGTCCAGAAGTCGTAAAGGTGTTCTAGGGAGAATGTTAGGGCAATATCTAAAAGGTAACTAATGATCAGGCAACTGAGAAGTGTAAAGAAGTATTCTTTGCAGAGGAGGCAGTGTTTGCAAATCCTTGGAGATCAGAAGGTCCTAACAAACATTCCTTAGTTCACGGCAGTCTCAATTTGTCCATAATGCCTAAGTTCTGGTTACTGTGAATGTACCAGAGATGAGTCCTCAACTGGGTCTCCTGTTTCACAAGGTTCCTATGCTCACGTCGGTTACGGATATCCAGGATACTAAGGCTATGTGAACCATTTTGTGAATTGCAACGCTCTAAGGACAATAGTCTTCACCAAACTTTAATGTCTTGGCCCCATGTAGCTCTGTTAATTGTTTCCTTTCACTCACTGTTCAAATTGTTTTCACTCTTCATTAGACTGAAGGCCTGGAAGCTCCATGAAAGACAAGTACTGAGAGCAAATTTGGCTCTAAGCAGCTGTTTCTCTTTTGTACCTTCTATAGTTCATGCAATTCAGCTTCCTTGGTCTCCTTGACAATACCTCATTCAAACACAAAAGCAAAATCAGAACAATTATATCAACCATGCATGCTAAAAGCGTGCTATCTCCCCACCCCCACATTGCCTTGGTCCTGCTTACTCATCGTCCTTTGGTCTTATTCCCAAGGTTTTCCCATCATCCCCTATGCTGCTAGGAAAATATGTTGGATAGGGCTTGGCTTAAACATCCATGTGTAATGCACATGTGTGTTCAGAATAGAAGTAGGCAGAACTAATTTCACATATACCACAGTGGCACCACATCTGGTCTCCATTAATGTCAGTTAGGAGGAGAATTAGCTTGGAGTTCGCCCAGAGATGAGAAACCAATTCTTGGCACTTTCCTTTGACATACAACATTATGCATCACAAATATTTTACACTTTTGGTGCTCAATTGTCCTCTTCTGTTAAGTGGTAGTAACGCTCCCTTCTTCACTGTTCTCTCAGTGTGTTACTTCCTAATTTTTGTGTATAGTTTCCACTAATTTCAAGAGGTGCTAAATTTAAACAGGAAAGGATCCATTTAAAAATCTAATCCATACAAAACATAGCTTTGTTTTTTTTGCAAAACTATTTGATTAAAGTAGGATATAAAGTACAAATGTTGTTCATCCAAGTCTGTTTCAAATGCCAAAAATCTGATGCTAAAACATACTTGCATTTTTACCTTTACTCATGGCATTTTCTTTATACCCTAAGAGTTATAATACTAGAAATTTTCCTAAGAAACATTGATATCCTTCAGTTTCATCACTGAAATAAATTTTCTTTTCTAAGGCTACAGATAAATACAGCAAATCATAGACCAAATCATAGTAGATTTTTTCCACCTCCTATGGTAAATATATTCTGATTCTAATTAGCTTCATTTGCTGCCTGATTTTAAAGATAAAAACAAAAAACTTCATACAATCGAAAATGTAATTCTGTGGCAATGTTTTTTCTTCAGAAGAATGCCAAAAAAATCTATAAAGCCTTCTTTAAGCATTTCTGCTTTTCTAATTTAAAATCATGCATCATGCAAGAACATAAACAATTGTTTCTTATAAAATCATTTCCCTTACGAAGTTTAGTATCAGCTCTCATAAGTCATTTCCTACGATTTCTGAATCATTTAGAGAGCACTGTGCATCTGTGCATAACTGAATGACCTAAATTACTTTAACTTCTGATTCATCACGCCCCCATCCTATTTTTATATTTAGCTACATTTTCTCTCTGAGTTTCAATGACAACACAGAACAAGGTTATTCATAAATAGTCTCCAACCTATAGCTCTATTATTTCCTTCCCCAAAGAACGCTTTGCATGCTTTCTCTTGCCAAATTGTTTTAAGTTCTAAGCCATATGGTTAGACCAGGTAAATATGCAGAATCTGCAAGCTAGGAAAAAAATCTCCTCATTACTGGGTCAGCTTCATAACTGAAGCAAGATATTTTCTTAATCTCCCTAGAAGGTGATCCAGGCTTGAAACAGTTCCATGAAAAAGAACCCACAAAATCACAAAGAAACCAATTTTTCTTTCTTCCTCTCTCTCTCTCTCTCTCTCTCTCTCTCTCTCTCTCTCTCTCTCTCTCTCTCACACACACACACACACACACACACACACATATACCTTATTTCTAATGCTAGAGATTCCCAGAACCTTTGCATTGAGCTGCTAAACTGCCCATGTTGGACTCAGATTTGTGAGCCTCCGGCTGTAGCTTCCTGGAGTCCTGAGATTATAGGCATGTGCCACCACACCCAACTGACTTTTTAATTCAAGACTTTACGTGTTCATCCCTATGCCTGACAAAAATAACCTTCCTCTAGGTCTTTGCATGGTTACTCCCTAAATACAATCAGGTCTCTACTCAAATGTCATTTATCCAGAGAGACTTGCCAGTCATTCTCTATTCTCTTACCCACCTGTACTTGTCTTCATGATAATCACTGTAATGTGACATTACACTACTGGTCTATTATTAGGTGATTTTCTGATGCAGCACAGAACATGAACTGTAGGAAACCAGGGACTGTATTTTGTTAACTCCTGAATTTCAATTCCCTATAAATACCTAATATACAGTAGGCACCAGAAATACTTGCTTGTTGAATAAATCCTAAGATGAAATGGGCATCCTTATAAATTTCATCCATTAGTTAGGTGTGGTGGTGCATACAGGTAATCCTAGCACTCAGGAAGCTGAGGAAGATCACCATAAGTTCGTCAGCCTATGCTATATATGAATTCAAGGTCAGCCTGAACTACATAGTGAAGGCCTATCTCAAAACAACAAAAACACAAAATAAAAACTGGATTTCATCAATTAGTCTGCATTCTACATTTTAGAATTCTATAAGAGCAAGCATTCTTCCACAGAACAATCAACAGTCAAATACTTGAAAACAGTATTCAAGCTTTTTTATTTCAGAGCGATAGTACCTCAGGCAGTATAAAGCATTCTCAAGAACATGATTTAAAATGCAGCTTTATCATATCAAAGCAAACAGAAAAGTGAATTCAGGGAACAAGCCTTGGGTTTATAGGTAATAGAGAAAAGACTAAAATTTGGGGTTAAGAACTGGAATTAGGCAACAGAGAAGAAATGCAGGCTGTTACTATTTTCCTTACTTAAATATATTACAAACTGAAAATGAGTTAGTAGGTCATTACTAACTCTTTAAGAGAACAGCAAAATTCCAGCATGTTGTAGAATAACTATTTTATTCTTCTTCACCAATGCAAGCTTTCCATTTTCCTGGAAAATTAAACTCTAATCCTTAGTTTCTTTATTTCTAAATCAAGGAGGGAAAAAAGACTCTCTTCAAACTTTCTGTCAGCTTTGGAATTATCCTTATAACAAACTTCCATGTAGCAAATAAGTGACCCTCGTAAAGAACAAAAACTTTCTGCTGGGATGGAACATGAATGGACAAGCTGATGATGTGAGACATAAAAAGTCCTAGCACTGAGCAAGAGAACGTTACTGATAATACAAAGAAGGGTATTGAGAACCTATGAAGACTTCACCTTGAGTTAGGGATGAGAAAGCTAACATCTGAGAGACTGGAGACTTTCTCTACTGATACCCTGTAAGCCAGAAAAAAGAAGAGCAAAAGAACATTCTGTTAATTAGCCAGTCGGTAAGGCTATGCACCACAGAAATCTAAAATTTCAGTATGATCATCAAGGTAATGTACTGGTCATGGGGTATATATCTTGAAAATGAAATATGCGCATATCCAGAAAGGTATTAATGAATTAGTCAAATTGAAAGAAACAAAACGAAGAGGGTAAATGAATGTGTTTTTCCAACAACAAAAGACATTGCCTAAAGTTGGTCTGTACCCTGTACTACTTATACTGAAAGACGGATATCTCTTTATTCTTTCCTTCAGTTCTTTTTCACTAGCTACAGCTCTCAAAGGACCATATATTCTTGCTCTGAGAAATAATTATTTCAAAAATATCACTGTTCTTTAGTGTCTCCAGTTTTTTTAATCCTGCTTTTTAAAAATTCTAGACTTGGAGTATTTTTGTTTTCTTCAGGTGTTAATAAAATGTTATGAGACTGACTAAAATTGGGAAATACACATTATCCTGAATATGTGGCATATATTCAATCTCTTTTCAGTATTTTGTAAAACTTTCTTGATACAGGGATGATAGCTAATGCTCACTAATTTATGGTAAGGGGGGATGAAACTATTGTAGATAAACTACATCCACAAATTTCCTTTTTTTTTTTTTTTGAGACAAAGTCTTTCTATGTAGCCCAAGTTGGCCTCAAATTCACAGTTAACCTCCTGCCTCAGCCTCCTAAGTGCTGGGATTACAAGCATGCAGTATCTTGCCCAGCACAATGGACAATAGCTTTAAGCTCCTCTTTGGCAAATATTTTACTAAAGTTTCGAAGAGGTGTAATTATTTGGATTTCTGTGTCATCTGCTTCACAAAAAAGCAAGAAGCCAAGAGTGAATGAAAGTGAAATGTGGATAGTCTGCCACCTGCTCTACGTCATGGCTCACCTGTGTCTTGATTGTTTATGTCCTGGTAAAGCTTCACCTACTTTCTCCTTCAGAAAATCAACAAGCGACATTAAGGAAACCATCCTCAGCACACAGACAAAATTATATACATTTGCCTTCTTAATTCTTTCTTAGATTATTTTCATCTTCTCTTTAGAAATTAGCTCCAGCACAGTGTCTCAAACTTCTATTACACACACCTTTTTCCACAGTCTAAACCTTTTTGCAGATCTCTGCTTGTCATTACTATTTTCCTCTTTCCAAAACAATGTGCCCGCCTCTAAGGACCAGGCTGTGGCCCAGAGTTCTTCACCTTTCCTTCCTTATACAGAGCCACATCAGAACCCTGTCACCAAAATATTTGCAGATTACAACAATTCCTTCCTCTTCAAATTCCAAGGAGCCTTCTTCCCCTCTACCAATGCTATCTGCCACCAGATAAAGACATTGTCACCTGGAGGAAGCTGGTTTCCTGCCTGCAGTCTGCTGAGTCACGTCTTGCCATTACTCTGCTATAATCATCCAATTCTCCCCCTGCCCTTTTTGCACGCTGTCCTATGTAAAATGCATCTCCTTGTTCAGTTCTGTGGCTTCTTCAGCTGAAACACAAAGTTCTACTTGTACAGCTCAGGTGCTTCTTTCTCCCACCAGCCCCCGTCTATCACATCAACGCTCTTTTCCCACCTTCTTGCTCTCTCATTCTATTATTTTCTTCAGGATCTCTAGGAGCAACCGAAGTAAACATGATCATCCCACACATTGCAGTTTAAAAACAACATAAAGTAACCAACAGAGGCTCTGACAAGATAATTAAGTTACCAGACAAGCACTAATGTGCTCTAGATGGTGGTGACTCATTGCAGTCATGAAAGCAACTGAAGCTCTGAAAATACAGACTGTTGGAAAACCTTTTCTGAACCTAGTTTACTAAGACTCAAATCAACACTTGGCTGACTTTCCACTGATCTTCTCCCCATCAGAGCCTAGAGCTTTAAACAGCTTTAGCCTCCATTCTAAAGAACCAGGCCACAGAATGATAAAATTCAAGGGCACATTTTCTTGGATCCCAAGGCCTCCTCCCCCAGACATCCAGCCTGCCCCAAGATCCTGGCAAGTAAGACTACTCCTTAGAGCTGCTTGCAGCACACATTTTCCTAATCATTTAATCCCAACAGATTTCCTCTCCTTAATCCCCACTTCTTAGTTTTCCACCAGAATTTTATAGCAAAGTCAGAAATGCAGCTTAGTATCCCATTTATAGATCTCTCAAATATAAGGAGCATATCAGTGTCCTGCTTTGCAAATTGCCAAACAATGTCTTGCATTGTTCTCCTTTGGATGTTCAACTTTATATTTAAATTTTTTTAAAAAATGAATATTTGATTTCAAGTTGCTTAAGCAAGTGTTAGTCTCACATACTGCGTCTTAATTGTCCAAAGATAACCTGAGACAATTTTAAGATCCACAGTAGAATAGAAATTCCTAAGTAAGAACACTTCATATTAGTTTCCCATTGCTGAATAGTAATCTAAATCAACATAAATGTATTGTCTCACAGGCTCCAGGAGTCAGACTTCTAGCACATTTCTGTTGAGTCCTCTGCTCAATCTCACAAGCTTGCAATAGATTTTATCCAGGGATTAATTATAGTCTTCTTCCAGCCACCTTAATTTGGGACAGAATTCACCTCTTTTTAATTATAGAACCATCCAATTCTTATGTTATGTTGGCTGTTACTTGCTTTCAATTCATGGAGGTCACATACTGGTTTCCCACCACATGGCTCTTTTTACCACACGGCAAGTTGTTTCCTTTTTTTTTTTTTAATTAAGCATATTGGAACATCGTAGATATACATAATGATAACATGCAGCATAGAGAATTTGTCTCTGTACATGATATATCTTGATTCTCCTTTTCCCCCATCCCCTCTCCTTCCTCCAACCCTCCTTTCCCTCCTTATTTGCAAAAGCTTTGTGTCCATTTATTTATTCCAGACTTTTTCTTTCTTTTCTCCTCCTTCTTTCCCTCCCTCCCCTTCCTTGTTCCCCTTCCCATTTGAGCACTTTGTTTCTATTCCCCCCAGGACAGCTCCTCTGTCACTTTACATCTCCCCCCACCCCCTCCGTATGAAGAAATGGTATATAATATAGCCCAACAATAAAAGCAAAGGAGTTGCTTCCAGAATAGACATGAGTCACCCATCTTTCTAAGGTTGTCACATTGTACATTTAAGTAGCCAAATTGTGAGTACAACAATCACTTTCTTCAGCAAACACTTCCCAACACAGTAAACCTACCCAGATATCCACATTGGCTGTGAGAAGCCTGTGAGAACTGTTGTTCACAAATCAAATGTTATTATGGAAATCCTCAGAAGAAGAAAATTCAATAGTTTATGAATGGGTATTGAGCAATTATGTTTTTACTAAAACTAATAAAATTTTAAAAGAAAACTGTCTTAAATGAAGCTTTAGTGACTTCTTTGTGCTGATTCATTCTTGCTAAGCACTGGGAGGAGCATTCAAAGACAAGTTTTATGTATTCCAGTATTTCAAGGCTATTTGAGGCATGACTTAAAGTCTACCACAAACCTTAAAATTTTAAGCTAAGCCTAAGAGATTATAGTGTTTGAAAAAACCAAAATAACAAATGTTTCTCAGTATTTTACCAGTACAGGCTAGCAAAGCTCACTACTACACATCAGGGAAACAGGTCTAGTATGTGATGAGAGTGCCACTTTAAATAAAATGTAAAAATAAATAAGTAAATAAATAAATGGTAGCATTTTCCTATTTAAGTGTGTAAGTTATTAAAACTTTCCACAAACTTTACTGGATTTAATGACATTTTCTGCCCACAATGTGTGATCTGAAGATTATGCCTAATTGATTGGGCCAATGTTAGCTAAGTCAGTAAAAGGACAAAGCTAATGTTTCTCTAGGTGTGAGAGTGCATACTGGTAAATAGTAACCCTTATTCCACAGAGCACTGGTCCAAATTCTATGAACTGCCTACCCATGCTACTCTTACTTGCACAGGGACTTTGGTGAGATTCTGTACAAGTCCACCAAGTTCTACCATGAAATAGCTCAAAGAATTTAATAGATACCACAAACATAGCTTCATTTTTTAAAATTATGGCCTCACATTCATCTTTGAATCTTAAATCAACCCTTAAGTCCGGTTTCTTTCATTAGTATTTTCTAGTTTGTGCAATTTGTGGCAGTTTAGTTATAACTGACAATTTGGCTCATTTTTTTCTTCCTCCTCCTTTGCTTAGGTTTTGGAAGCTCTTCCTGTACCTTGGAAATGAACACTGTCAAGCATCTCGTTCCAGTCAATGTCTATGGAGAATTATGAGCCAGAAATGTTGCTGGCCATGGCTTCAAGAAGAGCCTGACTTTCTGGCATTGTTCTTGGCTCTTCAGGAACTTCTCAACCATGTCCAGCCCTCTCCAGCACCATCCACCTCTATCCAGACCTCCTGAGGTCTTATGCAGCCAGTTTGACTGCTCTTGCTCTGTTCTCTGCATTCTTTAATGTCTGTGGTTTTTTGTGTGGTAGCAGATCCAAAAATCAACTTTAGGTTATTCCTACTGTTTGGTTGCATGGTAATCTTAAATGTGTGTGTGTGAGTGTGTGTGTGTGTATCACTGATACCAAATCTTTCTCTTAATAAATATGAAATCCATATTCAATTTCTAAATTATAGAATACTAGAAAAAATATAAGCACAGTTTTGATGCAACAAAGTATTCCAGATCGATAAACAAAAAATTGCTAAAAATTGCTCCCTTTAGAAAGGAAATCCAGAGAACTAAAGATGGGAGACACAGTTTATTTTATACATATTTGATCTATTTCATTGTGTTCATTAATTTTATAAGTATTTGTGCTTTCAGATTTTGCATTTAAAATGAAAATGAATACTCAAAAAACAAAGCTGGTGAGATGAAATATGAGAAGAGACAACTGTATCAACGTAAAGCTGTGTCATTGCGTTTTAAGCAACAAATTGTCTCTCCCATGTACAGCAAGGAACATTTCTGCTTTATTCAGTTAAGCCCTTGGTAAATGCTCTTCAGGATGATGTGAAGGTGCAAACAAAATATATCTTACCATTTTTGTCTTCCAAGAAGCAGAGTTGTGACAGACACACGATCCAATGAGGTAAGTTAAAGGAGTTAGTAGCTAAATGCCAGTGTCTGATTTCCAGTACTAAATGCACAATTGTTACAGTCACACTGCTATGAATTAATTGTGCCCTCCTCCAAAAAACAGCATGTTGGAGTCAAAAGTCAGAGTACTTTAGAATGGCATCCTAACTGGAGACAGGCTCTTTGCATCGTAATCAGCGAAAGTGAGATCGTTAGGGTGGGCCTTGATATAACACGATTGGTGTCCTTATCAAAGTGGAAATTTGGAAGCAAAAACAGACACACATAGGGAGAAGCTGATATGAGGGAATGAGAGCATCATTTACAAGACAAGATACCCAAGGCTACCAGAAACTGGGAGAGAAGCCTTGAACAGATTCTCCTCAGAACCCTCAGAAGAAACCAATCCCACCAACATGCTGATTTCTGACTCCTGTCCTCCAGAACTTTGAGGCAATACTTTTCTGCTAAGCTGCTCAATTTGTGGTACTGAGCTACAGCACTGCTAGGAAACTAATCTTTATTTACTAGTGATTAAAATGAAATTGAAGCCATCCTTCCTACTCAACTCCCAAAACAGTCTTGGAAATAGAAAACTATTTTTGACAAAACTCACTCATGCATCCTCATTGGTGGTTCTCAACCAGAGGAAATATACCATACTGGAGATAGTTAGCAAAGTTGGAAGACATTTTTGGTTGCTACTGGCATCTGGTGGGTCCAGAGTTGAGAGTACTGCCGAGTGGTGTAAAATGCATGGCGCAGCCCAAAAAGTCAAAACAGCTGATTGATTAATTTTCTGCTACCAGAACATATTTCTTTTGATCTAATATGCTATTGTTTTCATTCCACAAATCATAAGGCGCCTCCAATATTTTATGTGAACGTAAAAGGCCTTTCTTAAAATATACATTCACTGAGCATCGTGAACAGCAAATACAATATAGAACACCATATCCCACTAAGAATGGCTCTTCTGTAAATGCCATGTCCCATTTGCCTGCCCAGATTATTTAACATTTGCTAAATTAGCAAATGTCCAAAGAGAGCTACTGCTCATAAACTAGTGTTGACATCCCTATTACTGTAAATCTGTGGGCCATGATGCAGGCTCAGAGAAAAGAAATGGACAGACAGGGTTGAGCCACGTTGCAGTCCTACAGGACAAAGGCCATACAGTCTGTCATTTGTGTCCCAGACTTATAGAGTCCTCCTAGGACAGAATATCTGTCTTCTTAGTCCATAAAGGAACAAAAGCTTTGTATTTTTCATTTGAAATATGTTAAAACCCTTTGGTCTACTTTCATAAAAGTAAAATACTTTTCTTTGAAGACTATATATCATCTTAATAGGTTTTTTTCTTTGATGAGTAAATTCAGTTTTCAAATTGAAGTACCTGATGAAAAGTTATCTATCTGTCATATCTTCGTATAAATGCCTGATGTTCTTTTATCTGCATTAACTCTTGTGTGTTTGAACTGGATGGACAGTTTTTCTTAAAAAGCAAAAGGACCAGATTCTAACTGTCCCATAGATCTGAGTGAAACACACAGGGAACTCTGTTCCATGCTGGCCCATATTTACTCACTGGTTTACCATCCAGCATAAGCTATTTGACTAGGAGGAGTCTGCCCAAGCAGTTCATGCTGCTGATGAACGGAGGCCCTTTTCTTTCCACATAAATGTTGCAGAACCACTGACCTGATTAACAGTAATTCAACTGATGGCTTTAAATATTGAACTTCACAGTCCAACAGTTTGTGGAAGACAAAAGACACTGAATATCTTTAAAAACATAACTGAAAAACAAAAAGCACTTATCTCAGTCCCAAAAAACTCTAGCATGAGCTAACACCTTACAGTCCATGTTGCCTGTTTACTTAACTATTATAGCATTGGAAGAATATTATTTTAAGTTATGTGAAAAACCAGGAGTTTCCTTGCTTGCAACCCCAAAAGCAGACTGTCCAAGTCTCTTTGTTGTGCATGTTTATAATAGATTTGCTGCAGCCTTGGTGTCTTGTAAATAAAGAAGAAAACACCTGGAAAAAACTTACATGCGCCTGTTGTTTATTTATTTGTCAGTTTGTCTCTTGGGCTCATGAGCTCCTTGAAGTCTTCTGTCAAACACTAGGTTACCTTCCAAAACACAGGGTTGCCCAAGGGAAAATAAATAATTCCTTTCTCCAGCACAGAGTCAGGAATAAACTGAAGGATGACAGAGATGTGTGGAGTGTGTAAGTTTTCATATCAAAGCTGTCAGTATAAATTAAGTGTGGTTAGGAACAGAGAAATAGCAGTAGCACCAGAAAGACAGAATCATGTGCAGACTTAGAACTGAAAAGAGGATGAGAGACTGAAAAGACAATAAAAGTACGTAGTGTAAAGCTTAGAGACGGCCGTCTACGCTAAGGGAAAGAAATTTGCAAAGATTTTATTGTGGTAAGAGACACAGAGCATGAAGGAGCTGAAAGAAAAAGAGAATTTCAAAGGCAGAAAGAAAAGCCAACCTGAAATAAAATGTACAGTACAAAAGGGTGGTGAATGTCTGTGGGTTCACAGCCAACACAGCAAAGCTTGCTAGAGGAGCTGAACAGGGATCACGTGCTCCTCCACAGGCATCTGAAGCACTCTGTGACCAGGGAAGACAACCCCACATAAAGACTGGCAGGCCACAAAAGCGGCTTGAAATGCTGGTGCGGCCAACAGAGTTTCTTCCATTAGTAGCAGTGGGTGGAGAACAGTAGGTAAATTCTCCCATGAGATGATCTCAACAGGGCCTGCTGGGAATGCAGCTATATTCCCAGCCCAAACTAAACTGGTACCTCTGTACCATAGTTCTAATTTATTCTTTGTGTTTTTCCTATTGGGAATCAAACTCACTACCTCACGCTTGCCAGGCAGGTGCTATACCACTGAGCCCTATCTCCAGCCCTTCAAATTTATTCTGAAATTCAAGTGATAATCAATTGGATTACTGTCAAATTATCCTGATTAAATAAAGCTATCATCTAAAATCTCTAATAAGGTTAATAACTAAAATATAACTCCTTGAGTGGATCATTTTGCTGCCTTTATTTTGCTTATACTCTTAGCTCTACTAAAACAATAAATGATAGAAAATATGTAGCCTCCCATATGGTTGGTCATATGAAAGATTTCTCTCTCTATGTCTCTCTCTCTCTCCTTCTCTCTCCCTCTCCCTCTCTCCCTCTCCCTCTCTCTCTCTCTCCCTCTCCCTCTCTCTCTCTCTCCCTCTCTTTCGGTCTCCTCTTTCTCCCTCTCTCTCCTTCTCCCTTTCTTCCTTAATAATTCCTTTCTGTGGCAGGCAATGAATTCAATGGGATAGAGTTGGTTTGCTTATTCCTACTCCACTCTGCTCCAGATTCTCTTATCTTGTTGACAAGAGTCAAGAATCGGTGAGTAGTAGCTGATGACGTGCATATTATTTCTGGCATAGTACTAAGAACAACATCTGGGTTCCTCATGGCCAGCAGAAGCATTCTCAGGCGAATGTTTTATACTCCTTTGGGGCTGGTTTTACAGCAGATATTTATTCATTCATTCATCTCATCTTTATTGAATTAAACCCTATGATGTTTCAAATACTAAGCAGTTTTTTCTGCCCACCTGGAACCTAGACTCCCATCCTAAAGGCAGTCCCACAGAGTCTTAAAAGTACATATTAGCAAATCTAAATGCTCTGAGCATTTAGAGGAAGGAGTAATCACTTCTAAATGAAAACTCAGGAAGGTCAACTGCAAGGAGAGAAGGCATTGGCTAGAAGTGCCTTGAAAAGTAAAAATGTGAGGGAAATCAATGTCTGCACAATTACATGTAGAAAGAATGGAATATTCAGAAGTGCAGTTTGGAAAGTGTGTATGCAGAAATCATTCAAGATTTTCTGGAAGGCAGCATACATGGAAGGGACAATGCCATCAATGGACAGGGTCTATTAAAGAAGACCAGCCTTCCTCGACAGTTTGAGTTATGTTAACAAGCAACAAAGAGTCAGGGAGAGCTCCTAAGTAAAGCAGTGACTTCAGTAAATTTTTACCCATAGTTTGAATGGAGGGGCAAGGTATATCCTATAAGAAAAAAATTCATGTAGTGGATTAGTGCAAAAATCCATGCAAAACATTTGATTGGAAAAAGCACAAATAGTTGAAAAACTAATGATGACAAGATCTTTACTGTTTGTACCCAGGGACCCATCACAATATATAAGGATACAGTGTGGGTTGGTAATATGCAATCAGAGATTTAGGAGGTGGATCGGGAATACACAGAATGCCAAAGTTGATCCTGATACCAAGCACTAGAGTGTCATTAATAAAGACCAAGTCTGATAAATGACCTATAGTCTTTTGAGAATATAACTAGTAATAATAGAAAGAGGGGAAGGATTAGTTACTGAGTAGAAGAAAGAGGAGAGGCAAAGAAAACATATCTATTTCAAGAAATTTGAAAAAGAAAAAGAAAGACTTCTTGTTTTTCAAAAAAATTAAATAATAAATACATATTTAATATTGACTTGAGAAGTAACTAGTCAGGAAAAATAAAGACTCCAGCAAGAGAGTGATTACTAGACAAAATCCAGCAATGAGCATATGTTAAGCACTGTGACAAATTGCAAACTATGCTAAACAACAGATACATGCAGGTGAAAATAAAGTTTCCACCCCCACAGAAACTATAATCACAGGGAGTCTCAAATAGGACAAGCAAACAATTATAATGCAATAATCACTTTACTTAAGGCATTTACCAATTGTAATAAGAGCAGAGGAGGAACCAAAGAATGCCTTAGAGATTTATGGTAGGTTCCAGGAGTCCATTTTCTTTTTTCTCTGTTAATTGAATTCTTGTATTGCTTTAGCAGAATCACACTGATTCCATCAAGTCCATATGGTTTGATGCAAGTAACCATGGTCTCCAGCTCCAGAATAGTCCTACACTGCTGGGTCAGCCAATCTAAGTAACACACCTTTAGCAGTCAGTCTGGGGGTGGAGGTAAAACATATGTGAGGCCAATCAAAATTCTCCCCAGAACTTTTATTAGGATTAAAAAAGAAAAGAAAAAGAAGTTAGTTGTGAGAACAATCATTTACCAAGACAAATATCCAAGACTGAAGTTGATAAAATAGGAAGACTATAATTAGATGCTGATGTTCTCCATAAATATATCATTGTCCAAATTCTTAGAAAAGGAAATACAAGGTTATCTAATTGGAATACTTTAGTCTCAAGGAGGGCTGGTTTAGAACAAGAAGCAAACATAATGTCCTACAAACCACTATATAGCTAAGGAAAGGTCAACTCCCTCTTGCTGAGCCATGGTACACTGAAATGGAGCAGAAGTATCTGATAAGAAAGGATACTTCATTGGGATGCCAAGGGTAGGCAGCAGTTAAGGTAAATACTTAGAGTGTTGTGCAAATCAGGGGAAGAAGTTAAATAACATGGATTCCCAAGGGAAGAGAGAAAATTGTTTGTAATTTAAGGTCAGAATTACACATCAGTGCTTGAATCTGATTACAGAACAAAACTGTCAACTAGAGCGGCTTGAATCTTGAATAAAAACAAGAAATGACAAGATGAACTACCCAACTCAAACCCAAGCAGACACTGTCATGATAAAGGGTAATGTGGAAGATATAATAGTAGGAGCAGAAGAGAATCACCTTTTCCTCTAAAGTGGGAATGGATTATATATACGAAATGCTTTGTATAAAGAGACAATGTGAGTTACTGAAGGAAGACTGAAGACAAGTGGGAGTTGAAAAACTAGGGCTTGAATAATTTAATCTTCTACATGACTTTAGTCAGTCCTATTCCCTTTCGCTGGCCCACTCAACACCTGTTATCTCCTTTCTTACGAACAGAATACTGATTTTAAGCACGTTTTCAGCCTCCAAGGAAGGTAATCCTATCCCCCAAACACAGGTTAATCCTGGTTAGTTGCAACTAATGGTATTCATCCCATTACCTTGCCAACGGCTGGCTGATTTAGCAATAGGCATGAAACCCAGTTTGAGACAATAAAATAAACATAGAAGGAGCTCTCAAGAGGCTACAAAAAACGTAGATACTTTTTGTTCCTTACACTAAGAAACAACAAAGAAACTTTCACTGTCATTCTGTTCAGGCTTGGTCTATCAGGATACAAACCTAGAACAAGGACTTCTTATGACCACCAGAGAGGCTCTGGTGGCTAGAGCACAAGGATCTACGTCCAGACTGGACTTGGAGGAACACTTATGACCCTCAACACCCTGGAGTTGCAGAAATGCTGCAGTGACCATTGGGTTGTCTCCTGGATGAACAATGTGTGGGCTTTTGTGTAGTGTTAATGCTTCTTTTTGCCCAGCCTCCATTCCTCCTTCTTAATAAACTGTCCCATACACATTTGTAATGACTCCTGTGTCCCCTCCACCTGCCCCATCTCAGTCTCTCTGTTCAGGTGATGGTCACATACACAGAAGGTAAAGCTGAGAGATAAAGACTATCATTTATATTTTGGATTAAACCATACCTAACACCAAAAGATCTTTTTAATAGCTAAAACTGTCTTTTAAATTGTCTGTCACTTGCCAATCCCAGATTTTCAGCTAGTATAAAATGGGAAGGAGAAAAAAGGAAGAGAAAGAGGAAAGTATAAGAAAAAGAGAGAGAGAGCAAAAGAAAACATGGAAACAAAGCTTTTGTAAATAAGGAGAGGAAAAAGGGAAGAAGAAAGGAGAAGGAAATGGAAAAAAAGAAGAATCTATATACCATGTACAGGTACACACTGCCTCTGATGAATGTGATCATTATGTATACCTAAAATGTATAATACAATTAATCAAAAAATATATATTATGTATGTCACTCCTAAGTTTTTTATTATGAACACCTTTTTCATATTATATTTTTTAACAATGGATTTTGGCTTTATTTTTAAAGTTTTTTGTTAGTGCGTGTTTGTTGTACATAATGATTATATTTATCATATGGAGCTGGTATATGTACACAATACAACTTAATTCTTCTGTTCAACATATTATATAGTCATAATTCCTACTAGGATATCTTCAGTTGACAATTAAAAGAGCAATTCAATAACAAAATGTTGGGAAATAAATGACCACAGCTTTGTTTAATCCACTGAATCAACAATGTCTGTCATTAAACATCTGTTTTTTTTTTCTAGTTGAGCAATCTGCCATACTCAATTACCTGTATCCTTAGGCTAGCCCCTCTCAAGGTCAAAAGATGACCTTTTTTCAATCGTGATACTGTGACAGAACAAGGTTGGACAGAAAAAGAAGTAATGCTATTCCCTTGTTGGATAGGAAATTCCTTCAGGGAGAACAGAGAGCTAAGAACTAAGATTCTCCCATTCTATTTTTCTTAGACCGGTGATGGAGGCTTATGGGTAGGACAGACATCTAGACATTAGATATAGAGTTGGGGTCCTTGGCGGGCAAGTGATCTTACCAATGGTGGAAAGTTTGGGGAGAGTACCTAGAGTGGGAAAATGAGGAAACAAATATGGAATATGCTAGTAGAAACACAAGAGACATCCATCAAAGAAAAGAACAGCCTTGCAGAGGACGAAAGAAGAAGACTGAAAAACTAGGGAAGGAAGAATTTTCATGACTACTGCCATTTCCAGTATACTGACAAATGACAAGATGGAAGCAAGTTGGAAAACATTATGATCATAGTTCTGTAACTTTTTACAGTACATAATTATAAATAAGAGTTACCTCTATATAATACTGTAACAAGACACAATCTAATATATAATCTACTCAATCTTCACTAAAATCCTGTGTGATTACTGTTATGCTTCTATTGCTAGGGAAACTGAGGCACGCAGAGGAGGCTAAGTCACTTTCCCAACATCATGTACTAGGGCCACACAGGCTGGCTCCAAAGTCTTAATCCTGATACTATGATCTCTTTCCTCTTCTATTAAAGAGCTTTCCCTTCTAAGAAGCACTTGTATTTGTATATATTTCCTTCCCTGATAGCACCATTTACCATCCTGAACACAGTACACAGCAGAAATGTGTGAGTTCCAAAAGCATGGAAAAAAAAGAGAGACTCTTGTAAAACAACAGAGGAAATCACCTCTGTTGCATCCATGACTAAATGTTCCTGAGCAGAAGGTGTTCTTGCAACAAAGAAAGAAGAGAAGGAAGAAAGGCAGGGAAGGAAGGAAAGCCGGGAGAAGGGAATGAGAACTCCTAGCAAATAGTTGAAATAAGTACACATTTTTCTAGTCCCACTTTTTCTGAAGATATCATTTTTCACTGTCTTTAGTCATAATTCAGTGCCCTTTATTGCTTAGGCTCTGTGATTCAGAAGCCCTGAGATTTTTTTTTTCTTGGCTCTGCACTTAATTCATGTTGGAATATTATAAAATCCATGTGTTTTCTAACTATCCCTCTCTGTGTTCTACGCCAACTAGGGCATCAAATGCTGATATATGACTAAAATACATAAGGATCCTTGGAGTAAAAACATTATCTAACCACCAAGGAATATTTGATTGTTATACTTATAGGTTATTGCTAAAGGAACATTCAAAAATTAAGGCCATACAATTGCTATGTGGAAAAGGAGCAATGTAATTATATGAACATGTTTGTCAGTCACTGAAAGATTTTTAGACAAGCTAAACATTCCTCAATCTGCAGGTAAAAGTTTTCATTAATGAAGATGTTCTTCAGTAATGGATAAAGAGCACTAATAATATGATTTTCACACACTTCTTTCAGTGATCTAAAAACTTTGACCCTTGTCTCCATGGTAGTACAAGACTGGCATATAGTAGGAGCAGTAACTGTCTTTTATTTGAGTTTCAACAGTACTTGAGACTATTTTTACTACCTCCTAGATGACATTTTATTCATTGAATATCTCACACTTGTCTCTATCTGTACTCAGGTCTCTGGCTATTCTTCCTCGTTCTCCATTACTGGTTGTGCCTCTTCTCCTCACCCTGTTAACAGTGATGCACTCTGCAGTTGAGCCCTCCGGCCATTTTTCATCTCCTACACTTGCTCCTTTGATGATCTCATCCATATGTCATAATCCCCAAGCTTATCACCGTAGCCTGGACATGTCCCCGAAACTCCAGATTCACGCAGCCTAGTATTTATTCTATAACTTCACTTAAATGTCCAATAGACATTTAAAACTAATGTTTCTAAATTTGAGCTCTTGGTCTTCTCTCTCCACCCTTCTCTGCCTAAAGTCTTCCCCATTTCAATATGTAAGAACTCTGCCCTCCAGAGGGTCTGGGCAGAAATCCCGTTCTGTTACAATTTGCAACTTACCTTTCAGCACACCACAGTGCTGCACCCCTGGTACAACCCAGGTTTCCTGTTGCCCTATAGACCAGCATCTCTTGTGCAGATCATTGCAGTAGTCTCCTAACTCATCTCCCAGCCCTTATGTTTGTTCATTTATATTCTTTTTCTCAGCAAAACAGCCCAGGTTACATTCTTGTAAGTTGTTCTAACAAAACTCTCTGATAGCGTCCCATTTCAGTGACAGAAAAAACCAAAATCCTTAGAATGACCAGCAAGTACCTAGATTTGGCACCCTCTCCAGCTCTCATATCCTTTTAATGTCCAATGTCTGCCTCTTCTTCCATCCCAATATGTGGATCACAGCGGACAAATTCCCACCGTGAGACTTTCGAACCTACAGTTCCTCTTCCTACATCGCACTGCCCCCCACTCTTCACACAGCTCAGTTTATCTTCAGGTGCCACTATTTAAAGTTATAAAGTCCAAGAGGCTGAGACTGGAGGTTGCTGCAAGTTTGAGACCAGCCTAGGCTACATAGTGAGTTCGGGGGGCAGCCTGAATTATACAGTGAGATCCTATCTCAAAAAACTACAAAACAAGCAAATAAATACATGCATGCATGCATAGTCTTTATCTCACCAATACTTTGTGTTCCTCTTTTCTGTACTATTTTTCTCCATAGAACTTATCAACTTTGGTAATTTGTGAATTTCCCTACCGTGTGTGTGTGTGTGTGTGTGTGTGTGTGTGTGGTGTATGTGTGTATACCCAGAGTGTAAATGCAAGCAGAGCACAGTGAGTCTTTCATGACTCCCTGGTTAATGGCATGCATTTAAAATGTGAGATTCTAAGCAATGCTTTATTAATAACAGCAGCTACCACTATTTCACAGATGAGAAAGTCTCACGGAGGCTTCAAGTAATAAAGGCGTCTGAGCCGGAATGTAAATCTAGATCTTCCTGAGCCCACAGCTTATACATACACATAACCACATTGTTGGGGTGCACTGTCCTAAGCTATGTGGGGATGACAAAACTTCCATTGAAAGGCACTTTCTTTTGCAATGCACTAACTCACATTTCTATAATGCACCTCATTATCTATCCATAATGTGCAATTGATATAACTATAACCTGAAATTTCTATCCATTGTAGATATTGGAAAGCTGATAAGTAGTGGACTGTGCAGAAGAGTAGTGCAGAAAAGAGAAACACAAAGTACCAATGGAGGAAAGACTATATATATATATATTTCTTTTTTTTTGAGGGATCAAACTCAGGACCTCACACTTGCTGGGCAGGCATGTATGCCACTGAGCTAAATCCCCAGCAAAAGGCTATAATTTTAAAAACTGGCACTTAAGAAAATTTCTGAAGGAGATAAAAGATTGATTATTGTATTGATATATATCCTTCAATAGCAAAAATATTTATTTACCTTAACACTCACATTTCCTCTATTTACTTTTTAAACTCATGGTTGCCTGGTGTTTGTTTAGGCTGAAGGATATCTTTTACTATCAACCAAGATCAAATAATAGACATGAACTTGTACTCAGTGCAAATGAATTGTGATTCGCACTTTCTCAGATTCTGCAGACTTTATTTAGGACATGGTTCAAAACATCTAAAATGTTTTCCAAAAAATATTGTCACTCCCTGAGCTCCCTTCACGCACTACCAGATTGATGACATCGATTTCTGCTTCCCAGCGGGGAGGCAGCGTGGAGAACTTTGCTGACGCCTCAACTGAGATACTGCAAACCACTGTGGGGAAGCCCTGGCCAGCTCTGTCCCTCCTCATCAGATCCTTCCCTTCCTGCTTTGTCCTTGGCACTCGCTCCCCAACACTTGGCTAACACTGATCTACTCCGAAATCTAATTGCCCAGACAAATGCCTTTCATCTTCTGGAGAAAAGAAATTTTTTGAAATAATGGAGATTCCTGTGGTCTGGAATAACTAGCAGTCATTTTGTAGGTACTGCATTCCCCATCCTCGCATATGAGTATGTACTGAGCCTTGAGAGGAAAAACACCACTTTAATTCTTTTCTCTGCCACTTGGAGAAGTCTGAAAGTTTACTAGTTCTCCTTTTCTTGGATTTTAGCATTGACTTCTTCTCAGATTATATTAAATGTAAATATTTAAGGGCAGTAAAATAATGCGAATAACACTTTACCACTAGTTTATCAGAGATATTCAGGGGCCCGAAGGTAGAGACTGCATTAGACACATTGAGTGAAAATGGTTTATGTTTAAAAGGGGTAGAAATGCCAGCCCAGAAAGGGGAAATAAAAAATGCAAAATACAAATCTCATCTTTCCCCAAAACCCTCATCTCTGACTAAATGGAAGTAGGTAGGAAAGGAGAGAAGGCAACAGAAAGGAAGGGAAGGAAGGGGAGAGGAAGGTAAAAGATCAAGTATAGCTGAAAGTCCAGCCTAATAATTGTAATGGATTCTTCAGTAGTTCTCATTGTCTCTCAAGAAAACACATGCAGAGACTCTCAAGTTGCTGGCGTCTGAGTGATCAGAGTATATTGAAGTAGAATTAGTATCTTTTGACTTCTCTGGTCTCTTCACCGATGTTTCTGGGCAACGTGTTGACCTCCAGTCACCGCAATCATGCGGTCCACTTTTTTCTGTAGTGTTTTGTCATTGTTTTCCTGAAATGCTCCTGGAAAACTCCTATACAAAGACAGAAATCAGCCTCCATTGATCCATTGGGCCCCTCTAAGGTCACCTGAGACTCATAATCCCATCAGGCCTTAGAACTACCTCACCCAGAAAGAACAGTACCTGCCCACCCTGGGAAAGCTGACCATCCACACTTTGGCTATTTCTGACTCATCTCCATCATTCAAGGACCCAGTCGGGGGCGGCCATCCCACAAGCGGCAGTGTTTTTTCTAGATTCCTAATGGAAGATGACTACTGTGGCTCCTTTTCCTTAGAATGTCTCATCACATGCAAAATGTCAGGAGGAAACTCAGGATACACAAACTTGAAACTGCGCCTTCCCCTTTTCCGCCTCCTCTCTTCTTTGTGCTGTATCTATCGTCTTGAAGCAATGAACTCTCCATTCATATTCTCATCTTCTTGAACCTGACCCAGCAGTATTTTCTCTGCATAGTTGAGGGGCTCTTGTCAAGCAGTACTTCAAAGATGAGGTACTGGTGTTTTCAGAGGAAGAAATAAAGAAATTCAAAAACCCTCTTAAGAAAATAGTCTGAGAAGAAAGGAAATCATCTTACTATAATTTTATTTTGCATGTCAAAAAGTTAATGATTTTACATTCTTTCTATTTGCATTCTTGCCATAATAAATCTTAATTTACCTTATAGTAATAGCTATCTGGAAACAATTAGGGCAAATTCATGTACTCAGAATACCATCAGCAAGTACATTAGTAATTTTTCAAAATTATTTCAAATGTAAATAGAATTTCAGAAATAAGGCATCAGAAATTTTCTAATAAATATACCTTATAAATCTCTTAACTCATATATAAGTTTTGAGAAACAAAAGAAAATTACATAATGTTTCCATAGAAATACAGTCAATCAAGAAGATTTTCTTCTTGTGTTTTCCAGGAACTTGTAAGTTTCAAGATTGAACATTACCTTCATGTCCCATATTCAATCTTTTTTTTCTGATACTATCCTGAATCTAAAATTCTTTTCCAAGGTTTTCCTGGCTTTTCCTTACCCACAATGCCCACTTACCAATTATTATTATTTTCCTAAGAACTATTCCACACATTCCACTTCAGATACTTAGGACCCAAAAAGTAGGCATTAGATATTAGTTTCTATCCCAAGCTCACCCACCCATTCACTCAGTTTCTACAGATCTGCTGGCCATTTGCCCAGAGGTCTAGCAGGAAGTTTGCATGATTTGTACTTCTCCACTGAGCACAGGGCATAGCAGTGCCTTGAGTTCTGGAAATTTAATCTGGTTCCCTTACATCAAGGGAATTAACTCAAACAGCTTTGTGAAGGTCATACAAGCCTGATTGCTCCCTGTGAAACAGGGAAAGACTTCAACTATCTAAACCTCTGTTTGCCTAACTCCTATCAGTCCTTCACTCTTGCTCAAATTGTCTAAGGATTCACAAGCATTCAGCTGTAAAGAGAAAAATATCCTATATAAATACCCATGTTGTTTTTTCTATTTCCTTCTTCCAAGTACATTGGAAAGGACAGGATTTCACACAGGAAACACTCAATGATAATATTTGGAGGAAACCTGCTGACTTTGTAAGACACAGTTGGCCAAAATTCAGATCAGAAATACCCAGGGAAGTAAAACTCTCCTAGAATTACCAAGATGGGGTTTCTGAAAGTAAAAGACAAGGCATAATATTGCTTACAGCGGAAAAAGGGAAATATTAGCAAGGCTAAAAAAGACAAGGAGTGCAGAGCACAGGTGTGCCAAAATGCAACTAAAGTGTACATTTGCAATAAGTGAAAGGAATGAGAACTCTCTGATTTAATGATAATGGCAAAAAGGAAACAGGAGAATGAAAGAGAGGAGGTAGCAAAAAAGAGAAGAAAGAGATGAAGATGATGACAAGAAAAAATGATGACTTTCCAGAAAGAAACTCAGCAAAATAAGACCCACACTCTATATCCGTGGAGATAATTCTCTGAAATGCCAGTGGCAAGAATTCTAGATGGAAACCACACAAAAGGGCTTTTGAGTGTGTTCTTTCAGGAGTCATTAACAATATTGATAATTACAAAGTGCTGAGCCCACCAAAAAAATCCATCAATTCTTTCATTGCTAAGGGATTGAGCACTATAGAGAATGTTTGTTTATGTATCCCAAATGGGATATGAAGAGAAATGTATTTTTTCTATATCAAACTTACAGGACAATGAGTTCCAGTTGTCTAATCTTGAAACATGTGGAACAATGTGTTAGATGCCTTAACTATTACTCTTTTAAAGTCAGGAGATACCATAGATATTCGTACACGCTAAGAAACAAAAACCAAATGACAACCCAGTGTCACTTCTAGTTAGGTAGAGAGATGAGACTTTCATCTCCAAATGTTTCAAGTTGTGACAAGTTCTTACAGAGGGCAGAT
The DNA here is from genome assembly GCA_004027455.1 of Hydrochoerus hydrochaeris. Lineage (NCBI taxonomy): Eukaryota > Metazoa > Chordata > Mammalia > Rodentia > Hydrochaeridae > Hydrochoerus > Hydrochoerus hydrochaeris. The sequence goes on from PVLA01000111.1 coordinate 788,471, forward strand.
AGAAGAAAGCCTGTGATCTTCTCAGCCTCATCTGAAAATGTGCCAAGAACTCTGCTCAAGACAGGGAATATGAAGGTGACTCCTCATGGAGCCCATGAGCCCTAGGCAATGTAAATGTGAAACAAGCACTGACAACTGACTGACAGCGACACATTGTGTGATGAGAGCAGATGATGAGGTGTCTATTCTGGAGGTTCCATGGGGTGATTATGCGGGAATGGGTAGCTCCAATGTAAAAAGGGCCATGAGAAGTAGAAACACATTACAAAAACACTAAAACTTTCCAGGTAAACAGGAGAAGAGGGGCTCAGTCATAGGATTTTAGATGCCCCTGTCTTAACCCAGCAAACCAGGAATCCAACTTTTTAAACTGGCACAAAGCCCAGGCTTGCAGCTGACAGTTATGAGTCCAGGAGGGCAAAAGAGAGGCCAACTCCATATGAGATTTCACACGCTTCATTCCTGAAACCCTTTCCCTGATGCAGATTTCAGATATGTGATCAGTGCCTCCACTTACTCCTTGCCAGGAGAATTCACTGTACTAATAACTGCAAGTTGTATAGTCAGGATGTGACCTCAAAAAGCTTCTCTAAAGTTCTCCCTTGCATCAGCAAGCAGAAACACTGAAATGGCATCCAGGATTTGGAGGCAGATTTATTTTATGTTGAAAGGCTCTGACAGAGAATCAATTGTCCCTCAAAATGTCAGGCTCCAAAGGTTCAGCCAGGTGGTTTTCATGTGATTGCAAGCAAGAAACAGAGTACTTGGTTGTCTTTGACTGGTTCGTACAATATGAATCACAGTGACCAACCCTTTCTAGGAGACAGTAGTAACAGGAACTCTAACAGGAACTATTACTTGGGCAACTACTGAAGTGGACTGACTGGGGGGCCATTTTCTGTTACACCATGAACAACTAAATAATTTTTTTTCCATAATTCTACTAGTGAACCTTTGGGACTTTCTAAATGGTAAAATCTTGAGCCTATTCCCTTTAGTCTAAATAGGAACAAAAGGAGGCCTAAAAAAAGAAAAAAGTTTTGTTTATCTTTCTGAAGATGGGTCAGAAACCTGGCACATAAGTTATGGTTGAAATAGAGAAGCTGGAACAGAAATTACCACTAGATGAGAGGCTATTGAACTTACTTAGTTTTGTGTATAGGACAAAGTCTGTTCTTCCCAGAGTTCTAAGATATACATACATCATCTGAGGCTGTGCATCATTTTACAGACACCCAGATACATTTGTGACTTTCATGCCAGAAAGTTGAAGAGGAAGCTTCCCTGCACACGCTACCAGGCAGGGGATAGACTCAGAAAAGGGAAGATAGAGACACAAGAAAAAAGACTTTATTATGCCTTGATTTGGACAAGACATCATGTCATCACAGTCCTAGTCATTGCTGTAGCCAGCATCATCATCATCTTGCTCTGTCTTCTCGTCTTGTGCTTTGCTCCGAAATACTGGTTATTAGAGGACACTTATGCCGGTCTCATACCCCATGGAAAGTTACTTCACCTAGAGCAATACTTATTTGCTCTACAGCTCATTCCCATGACCCATGGGAAGAAGTATAGCTTCTTTGACCACTGACCTTGTAAGTGGGAGAAAACTCTGTGCCTCTGACCTTTCTCACTGAGGGGAAAGTGAGAGATGTGTGCGTATTCTCTCAGGGATTAAGAGCCAGAATTCAGCCCATCATTTCATGAGTATAAGTATCACTTTGCTTATATTGGATCATTTCAGCTTAATATTTCTCTCTCATAGAATCTCAATATTCTGAAATAACATGGTTTTGTCAATGTATATAGGCACTTATTTGTTCAGAAGGGCTACTGCATTTGGACTGTATTGACTCATGTGAATACTTAATGGCATTATATTTGCCAAACCAAATTGCATCTAATAAACTCTGAGGGTTCTGTCATGTGTACTTGGGACCACAGAGGGGGAGAGGCCACAATAAATGAGTGAATAAGCAGTTTTTAACTGTGATGTTATTACTACAGCCATCAGTGTTTTTGCAAGTTAATTTTTCAACATCTAGATTGTACACTGTTTCTGATTTTCTGCATAGTCAAAAGTGTCTACCATCTATGGAATCTGCCAGATGAGGATAACTTACAGAAATTTCAAAATGTATGGATATTTAAATCAAGGCTCATCAGAGACACAGGATGCTGTAAATTACAAAACTGGTTTTGCTTGTTACAGGAGACAAAAGCCTGCTGTAATATCCTTAACTCATCTGTCAAACAATTAAGGAGATATATGACATCTTGAAATTTCCCGCTGAGAACAGCAGAAGGAACTTCAGAGAGATAGCCCAGGTGCGGCACCCTGAAGAGGAGTACATGTGAATTGCAATTGAGGAAAATATTACCTCACTGAGTATCATTCGCATCTGTGTTCTCAACAAGTCAAAAGGTTTGAGCATGTTTGCCCTGGCCCACTGCTCAGTGAAAAGATGTGTAGATCTTGCACTGAAGGCCTGTAATTTAAACTACAGGGTTCTTCAAAACAGATTATTTCACAAAAGTAACAGGGTTGTCTGACTCACTTCCCACGTTTTCCCAAGAAAAAGATCCTACCATGTTTACCAAAAAATAAGAGTGGGTCTTATGTTAATTTTTGCTCCAAAAGACACAAAACAGCCTATTTCCAGGGAATGTCCTATTTTTTAATGTACAACAATCTATGTTTATTCAAGTACAAAACCTACATTTATTCATATACAGAAATCTACATATATGTAAATACAGTCATCTTCTTCAGAAACATTTTTATAACTCTCCAAATCTCAAATACTGCCCTGAATTTCTTGTGACTCTGTTTCCTATACAACCATTGGCTCTTATGTCCAGGAATATCATGCTTCTTAAGTGAGCCCTTGTTCACCATGTAGCCCTGCTTGCAGTGCACTGGATGCACAGCTGTCAGTGATGTTAGTCCACAAATTCTTCATCCAAGCCTCAGCCTCTTGCAGGCTGGGCTCTGCAAAATGCCCAATAAATCAAGAGTTAATTAATCAAAGTCTTATGGGTCAGGAGGGGCAACAAAAATAATGACACTTAAGAATGGAGGTTCACACAAAAGCAAAGAAAAATTGCAGACACCAAAATTCAGAAAGCATGTTTATTACACATGAGTACATTAAGTATGTCATTACAGCAAAAATGGAATTGGATAATAGATTCATATTAAACATAACCACATCTGTTTATCATCAAGCATGCATGTTATTTGTGCATTGTGTCTGTACACCAATTGATCAGCAATAAGTCTCAAGTTCCTCTCTTTACATAGGTGTTTATCTCTCATTCAGAGGTACATGCCTGGGTATTTAAAATACTATTATAATATTTTTAACTTTTTTGAATTTAAAGAGAAAAAATGCAAAGGATAGAGATAATACAGAATTTCAAGAAAAAGATAAACAATAAGAAATCACTAGTTGATAAATTGTATTTTGGCCTCTTAGAAATAGTTGCTCAAGTTACAAAATTAAAGCATACAAAGTAGATATCCAAACAGTGAGAATTTAAACAGTGAGTCTCTACATGTATTTCTATCCTTTGTGTATTAGAGGGAAAAACAAAACATAGCAAGACAAAACAAAACAAATTCCTATAAAAACATGAAACCAAAAAGTCATATAAAACCACAGTACAAGATGATCTACAATGATTACTGTGTTGTTTCTTATTATCTTCAATAGAATTGTCTATATCATCAGGCATAACTGAATATAGCAGTATAATTGAATATAGCAGTACATAACAATATTAGTAAAAATAAAACATTGTAGACAGTATAAAACTTCAAAGGCAGGTAATAATCAAACTAGAGTGGATATTCTAGTGAAACTTGTCATCTTAAGTGCAGTTACCTATACTCTCAGACTTGATGTTATCAATGAAAACAGCTTTCAATAAAATCTATCAATACAAAACAGCAATCTAACAAACCAGATTCAATTAAGATCAGTCATGGTAAAAAATGTAGGTTATACAGAGCTTTAGATTAAGTTAATAGGAAATTAAGGATGATTACCATACTATATCCTGCTATTTTCGGGATAATTGTCTGTGCTCTCAAACATAGTATAAGTAGACAGACTGGAACAGAATATAATACATCTAAGCAGAGTGGTATGAGTAATGTGGGTTTTAAATCCTGGTACACTATTATCAATATAGTGTATCAAGGCCATCTATGTTAGAGACTATAGCCATCCTTCTCTGCCTCATTTCTGCTATGCTATTTTTCTGCCTTTGCTTCTCTACTTTTCTCCTTCATTTTACTGCCTGCCCAGCTAATGGAGGCCTATCTGCTACTGTTCCTAAAATCCTGGTATTTTTTTTTTCTCTCTTTAGAATGTCTTTCAGTATTCTCTGTAGGCTTGGATTGGTGGTCACAAATTCCCCCAGTTCCTCTTTGTCATGGAAGCATCTTGTTTCTCCATTAATTTCTAGTGACAGTTTTGCAGGTTACATCAATCTGGGCTGGAGGTTATTTTCTTTCAGGGCTTGGAATACTTCACTCCAAGCTCTTCTTGATCTGATGGTCTCTGTCAAGAAGTCAGCCATGATCCTGATGGGCTTACTGTTATAGGTAATCTGTTTCTTTTCTCTGACAGCTTTTAATATTCTGTTTTTATATTGAATTTCTGGTATCTTGATTATTATATGTCTGGGTGTAGCTCTGTTTTGGTTGTAGGTGGCTGGAGTTTGGTATGCCTCACATAACCAAATGTCATTTTCTTTTCCCATGCTTGGGAAGTTTTCCTTAATTATTTCCATGAATAGCCTTTGTAATTCACCTGTTTATATTCCTGCTTCTTCGTTCACATTTCTTCTTCTTAAATTATATATTCTCTTGTCATCTTCTAGCCTTTGCATTGTTACTGCCTGTTTCCTTGTTATTTTTAAGAGATATTTCCTTTCATGTTCACACATTGCAAACTTGTCTTCAAGTTTTGATAGTCTATCCTTAGTTTCTTTTAAGGCATTTTGCCAGCTATCAATGGAGTTTTTAATTTCCTGGTAATCTCTTTGATACACAAATCTGTTTTATGTATTCTGTATTTTCTTTATATTCTTTATCAAATGTTTCTCTCCTTTTTTGTGTGTGTTCCTCCCTTCTTCCATCTATGTCTTCCTGAGAGATGCTTAGCATTTCTTTTTTTACTCTAGTCATATCTTGCTTTACCTGATTTAATATTTCAGTTTTGAGCTTATCTACAAGGTCATGAAGATATCTCTTATGTCCATTGAAGCTATGTCTGATGTTGCTTGTTTGTGGCCCTCAGTCTGCCTTGTTTTTCCCTCTCCTGGATCAGTGCTCTCAGGTTTCTGGGCTAGGGGCCTCCTCTTGCCTCTCTCTCCTGTCATGGTCTCTGCCTCCTCCACACAGGTATACAGTGGAGGTCCTAGCCCCCTTCGCTGTAAGCCACGGTTCCTCTGAAGCACACTGGCAAGGGACCTCTGCCATCTTCTGCCTGCTCTTGTCACTGAGATGTAAGCAGGGGCTGCGTATGCCGACCCTCCCCACTGGACCAGCCAAACTTCAGGGGCCTTCACCTCATTAGTGCATGCTAGGCACAGGGAATCTATTTGGGATGGCTCATTGGGTCCCAGCCAGGGGCATAACCCAGTCCAAGCAAGTCCCATGAATCTGCTCTGGGGAGAGAGCAACCAACTGAGGTCATTGTCACTCCCAGTTTAGGCTCCTCCTGCCCAATTCCAACATGTCGCCCATTTGGCCATGCCCTTCCCTTGGGGGGGTCTCATTCCCAGCACTGACCATGGATTAATGAAGGTCCCTTCGCTGGCTCTGCTCTCCCTTGGGCTCACCAACTGCCAACTTTAGCATGGCTGTGGCTCCTATGAGTGGCGGCAAGAACGAGTTTGGGTGACTCTGCCGGCCAGCGTGAACTTGCAAATTCAGGCCAGAGCAAACTTTGCAGGTCGCAGTGAAAATTCTATGTCTGGTAAGTTTAGTTGCTCCAATTATAGTCCCAAGACTACACATTTGATGAGCTTTTTTTATGTTTTAATTTCTTCCTGTGTCAAGAGGATCCATCTTCCTCTGTATAGATCTCTCCAAGATGTTTTATTCTGGCATATGAGTTATTTCTCCTGGGAGGCTTTGTATTTTGTTGCTCACTGATCAGCCATCTTTAGCTCCTCAATACTATTATAATTTATATTAGCAATTATTCTAAGTATCAGTGTCAATATTTTTTATTTATAGTTAATTATATGTTAATATTATTAATTTATAGTTCAATATGTCCATTGTGTGTTGAAATGGGCATTAAATGTATTTGGCTGATGATCTTTTTTTAATTTTATTTTAAAGAGGGTAAAACTAAACATAACAAAACAGAACAAAGCAGATCAGAAGAAAACAAGGTAGGTGACACAGATTTCAAAGCAAGACAACAGAAGATCATCATTTTCTATCATATTGTCTCTTGTATCTTTCTAAACAGTTGTCATATCTTTACACACAATGAATTCATACAAAACAAAGTAATATTAGACTGATAAGAACAGAATGATGAAGGCATTTTAGGCCTTCAAAACCAGACAATAGGAAAATCAACAATGGCTGCAATAATGTCTCTCATTCTCTTCAAAATAGCTGTCCATACTTTCATGTATGTTGAAATTAAACAATACAAAACAGAATAAATCACTCTGAACAAAGAATAAGAGTATTGCTGGATTTCACAGCATGACACTATGGAATCAGCAGTGGGTAGTGTAGTGTCTCTTTTTCATCAAAGTAGCTGTTCATTTCATCATGCATTATATAATTCTTATAAACTGTTTATGAGAAGTTTTATGCATATATGAGTCTCGACATGTATGCTTACCCTTTTTGTATTACAGGGAAAAACAAAGTATAACAAAACAAAACAAATTCCTAGAAAAACATGAAACAAAAAAGACAAATACATAACAATAGCAAAGAGCCCAAAACACTGACAATATAAGCCTTCAAAACAAGGTGGTAGGGATGTTGGAACTTGGGGCACTGTGAAAACAAGCAGCCAGCTCACCACTCTGGTAAGTGACTGTGGCCTGCAAGCCACGGCCACTCCAGGGCAAGAACCATCAGGGTTTCCTGAGATCCACACCATGTTGGAACTTGGGGCACTGGGAAAACAAGCAGCCAGCTCACCGCTCTGGTTAGCAGCTGTGAGCCTAGCAAACCTTGGGCTAAGAATCAAACATTTATCTCCACATCCCCCACTAGCAAGTGGGAGCCAGAGATCAGAGCATCTCTTGTGAGTTTGAGTATATGTAATATAGCAAATAAGGGGGATTTCCTTCTACCATCTCTTTGAAGACAAATATTTTTATCACTGTTTTGCTCTGTTCTGATTAATGGTATTGCTCTATTCAATATTCTGTTTTTATAAGTTTGGTATTTCCTTCAATTTTGCTGTAACTGATTGAAAGAACAACTATTGTGAAGAAAATGAGATATACTATTGTACCTATCACTGTTATCCCAGTAACCTGCTGTGAAATTCTATACCAGTTTCACTACACTGTCTCAATTGGCTTTGTCCTGTCTTGTTCTGCTGTATTTTACTACCTTCAAAATAAAATATATAAATAAATAAGTAAATAACAACAACAAAACAGATCAGTAAGGTACTGAGCAAGCTGAAACATGATATAATTAAACAAATAATGGACTTAAAAAGCAAGCGGAGGAAAAGAAAATGCTCTAAAGAATATAACTGCATGTATATTTAAGTGTGTAGGATTGATAACCATGTTGCTAAGTTTTTGTTTTAATCATTGAACAGGATTGTTTGCAGCCTCACTGTTTGAATCTCTACTTTGTGTGCTTTAATTTTGTAACTTGAAAAACTAGATCTCAGAAGACAATATGTAATTTATCAACTAGTGATTTCTTACTGTTTATTTTTTTGAAATTCTGTATTGTTTCTACCTTTTTTCTGTTTTGCTTTTTTTCTCTTTAAATAAAATTTTAAAAAGAAAGAAGAAAAAAAGAAAGAAGTAGGTGAAAAGGCCAGTATCCAATTCTTTTTGTTCTATGAAAAATTATCAATTCACATGGTTTAGCCTAGTAATTCAAAGTTTACTATTGCTTCTTAAGAATAAAAAACCATTAGAGGAGGTAAAAAAAAAAGATGGTAGGAGCATAATTAGGGTTGTTATTTTACATAATGATATTCAAGAGTTCCTCATATCACAATAAAACAATATGCACAATTGTTCCAATACTATGAATGTTAACTTTTTGTTCCAAGAACTTACAGAATTTGTAGCACAATCATCTTTGCTATCCTAAGTGTGTTTATATAATTTTAGATAATTTTTCTTTTCCCTTCCTTTTTCTTTGTCATCATTTTTCCTCAGTATTATTTTTTCCTCTTTAAGCAGATTCTTTTTTTTTTAAAGATTTTATTTAAAAAGAAACAAAGGCATGTAAAGGGTAGAGATAATACAGAATTCAAAAAAAAATAAGAAATCACTAGTTAATAAATTACATATTATCCTCTTAGAAATAGTTGTTCAAGTTACAAAATTAAAACATACAAAGTAGATAGTCAAACAGTGAGAGTGTGAACAGCTATGCATGCATGAATCTCTATGTGTATTTCTATCCTTTCTGTATTAAAGGGAAAAACAAACCTTAGCAAGACAAAACAAAACAAATTCCTATAAAAACATGAAAGCAAAAAGTCATATAAAAACACAGAACAAGGTGATCTACAATGACTACTGTGTTATTTCTTATTATCTTCAATAGAATGTCTATATTATCAGGCATAATTGAATATAACAGTATAGTTGAGTATAATAGTAAATAACAATATTAGTAAAATAAAACATTGCAGACAGTATAAAACTTCAAAGGCAGGTAATAATCAAACTAGAGTGGATATACTAGTGGATCTTGTCATCTTAAGTGCAGTTGCCTAAACTCTCAGACTTGATACTATCAATCAAAACAGCTTTGAATAAAATCTATCAATACAAAACAGTGATCCAACAAACCAGATTCGATTATGATCAGTCATGGTAAAACTGTGTAGGTTTTACAATTTGCAGAGCTTTAGATTAAGTTAATAGGAAAGTAAGGATGATTACCATACTATATCCTGTTATTTTCGGGATTACTTTCTGTGCCTTTATATCTAGTACAAGTAGAATGACTGGAACAGAAGCGTGCATCAGGCGTAGGCTGCCCAGAACCTCCACCGTGAGCCCATCCTGCCAACTGGAACTTAGCGGAAGCCTGCATCAGGCGTAGGTTGCCCAGAACCTCCACCAGGGGTCTGCCCTGCCACCGGGAACTTAGCAGAAGCCTGCATCAGGGGTAAGCTGCCCAGAACCTCCACCATAGGCCTGCCCTGCCAGTGGGAACTCAGTGGAAGCATGCATCAGCGGTAAGCTGCCCAGAACCTCCACGGTGGGTCCGCCCTGCCATTAGGAACTCAACGCAAGCCCGCCTCAGGGGTAGGCTACCCTGAACCTCCCTGGGAGCCTGCCCTGCTACCGGGAACATTGAGGAGGCCTGCCCAAGACTGAAAACTGCCCTGGACTGCTGCAGATGGGCCCGCCTTCCCACCTGGAACATCAGAAGATCTCAGCGGTATCCAGTTAGTGTGAGAAAATTTGGAACTTTGCTCCCAGGTGGTGAACTTGGGATTACACCAGATTGTGGTGTATCAATGTGGTGAGTATACCCCTAAAATAGAGGTGTACAGGGGATAAATAGGGCCAGTAGTAAAACCCCCTCAAACTAACTGTAAGACTTTGGTGTGTTTGAAAAGAATGTGTGTGATCCCCTCCTACACATAGAAACACCAGGCAGAGTGAAAATGACAACATGAAAAAGCAAAATGCAGTCTCAAACATATAGTTCACCAGAAGCAAGTATAGGAGACATTGAAATAGAGGACCACAAAAGTAACACACCGGGAATCTCTGAAAAGATAGCCACTGAAATAAAAAAACAACAGCATCAGGCTATAGAGGGAATCAAATTAAAAGTAGTCTCCCATGTAAAGATAAAAATAACAACTTTAGTAAAGGAGTTGTTGAATGCAGCTAAAGAAGAACTAGAGAAAAAAGTACATGACCATGAGAAACTGATTGAAACTTTGAATGAACAATATAGAAAACAAGCAGAATTTATGAAACAAACTCAAAGAGACATCTAAGAAACAAAAAATTCTATTGAAAGTGTGAAAAACCGCCTAAAGGAAGCTGAGGCTAGGATTTCAGACCTTGAGGACAGGAACACAGTTAGTGATCAGGAAAGGATAAACTTTTAAAAATAACAAAGCAGCATGAAATGACAATCCAGAAGCTTCATGATTATTCCAAGAGCAACAATATAAGAATAATGGGCATTAGCGAAGATACAGGAGTGCAGGCAAATGACATACATAAAGTATTTACAGAAATAATACCAGAAAATTTCCCAAACATGGGGAACAAATCTAATATGCAGATAAGTGAGGCATATAGAACACCAAACAGTCACAATCAACATAAATCCACACCCAGACACATAATAAGATCTCAGACATACAGCAAAAAACAGAATACTAAAAACTGTCAGAGAAAAGACAAAACTCACCTATCAGGGAAAGCCCATTAGAATCACAGCAGACTTTTCATCAAAAACCCTCAAGTCAAGAAGATCTTGGAGTGAGGTATTTCAAGCCCTGAAAGAAAACAATCTTCAACCCAGACTGATGTACCCAGCAAAACTGTCATTCAAATTTAATGGAGAAACAAGATACTTCCATGACAAAGAACAACTGAAGAAACTCATGTCCACCAAACCAACCCTAGAAAGAATACTGAAGGACATACTAGACAGAGATAAAAATGACCACAATCCCCAAAACAACAACAGAAAAAAATGTCCAGTTAGGATAAGCAATTAAACAAGAGGAAAAGCAGAAAGAAACAACTGGAACATAACATGGCAAAGTCGAGCCAGTACATGTCAGTGCTATCCATAAATATAAATGGCCTCAATTCACCTATAAAAAGAAATAGATTGACAGAATGGAACAAGAAACAGGATCCCACAATATGCTATATACAAGAAACACATCTGACCCAAAAGGAAACTCATAGGTTAAAAGTCAAAGGATGGAAAACAGTATTCCATGCAACAAGAACCCAGAAAAAAGCAGGGGTAACTATTCTATTTGCAGACAATGTGAACTTCAAACCTAAAATGATTAAAAGAGATAGAGAAGGTCACTACATACTTGTTAGTGGTAGAATTCAAGAGGAAGAACTAACAATTATAAATATATATGTGCCAAATACAGGAGCACCTAACTATATAAGACAGATACTAATGGACATGAAAAAACAAATACACAAGAATACAATTATAACAGGTGATCTTAACAGCCCATTGTCACAAAGAGATAGATCAACTAGACAAAAAGTCAGCAAAGAAATAACAGAACTGAATCATACCTGTGAGCAATTGGACTTAGTAGATGTTTACCAAGTGTTCCACCCAACCACATCAGAATACACATTCTTCTCAGTTGCACATGGGAAATTCTCCAAAATAGACCATATATTATCCCATAAAACATTCTTAAGTAAATGCAAAGGTATTGAAATCATACCATGCATAATATCTGACCATAGTGCACTGAAATTGGAAATTAATGGCAAAAGAAATTGTAAAACCTGCATAAATGAATGGAAATTAAATAACAGCCTTTTGAACCACCAGTGGGCTACAGATGAAATTAAAGAAGAAATAAAACAATACCTACAATTCAATGAAAATATAGAAACAGCATACTGTAATCTGTGGGATGCAATGAAAGCAGTCTTAAGAGGGAAATATATAGCAATAAACTGTCATATCAAGAAAACAGAACGAGCACAAATAAACAACCTAATTCTCCATCTCAAGTGTCTAGAAAGAGCAAGCTAAACCCAAAGCTCATAAAAGAGAGGAATTTGTAAAGATTAGAGCAGAAATCAATGCAATTGAAACTAAAAAAACAATACAAAGTATTAATGAATCAAAAAGCTGGTTTTTTGAGAGAATCAACAAAATTGACAACCCATTAGCTAAGCTTATCAAGAGAAAGAAAAAAAAACCAAATTCATGCAGTAAGAACTGAAAAGGGAGAAATTACTAGAGATCCCAAGGAAAGTCAAAAGATCATGAATACCTGCTTTGAAAATCTCTACTCACATAGAGTGGAAAACACAGAGGAAATGGGCAGATTTCTAGAAACATATGAACTACCAAAGCTCAACCAAGAAGATATAGCAACTTTGAACAACCCAATATCAACTATTGAAATTGAAAATGTAATTAAAAATTTACCAACAAAGAAAAGCCCAAGTCCTGATGGATTCACAGCTGAATTCTACAAGAAACTTAGAGAAGATTTGATGCCAGTACTCCTTAAACTCTTCAACAAAATTGAGAAAAAAGCAATCCTCCCTAAATCATTCCTAGAAGTGAGTATTACTCTGATACCAAAACCAGAGAAAGATGCAACCAAAAAAGAGAACTATAGGCCAATCTCACTAATGAACATTGATGCAAAGATTCTCAACAAAATACTGGCAAATAGAATGCAGCAAATCATCAAGAAGATTATACATCATGACCAAGTGGGGTTCATTCCAGGGATGCAGGGGTGGTTTAACATATACAAATCAATAAATGTAATACACCACATCAACAGAGCCAAAAACAAAAAGCCACATGGTCGTTTCAATAGATGCAGAAAAAGCTTTCAACAAAGTCCAACACATGTTCATGATAAAAACCCTTCAGAAACTCAGAATACACAGCGTCTACCTCAACCTTATAAAGACCATCTATGACAAACCAACAGCCAACATTATACTAAATGGACAAAAACTGAAAGCTTTCACTTTAAAATCAGGAACAAGACAAGGATGTCCATTCTCACCACTCCTTTTCAACATAGTTCTGGAAACACTAGCCAGGGCAATCAGACAAGAGAGAGAAATAAAAAGAATAAAGATAGGAAAGGAAGAAGTTAAATTATCACTGTTTGCAGATGACATGATACTCTATATAGAAGACCCAAAAAACTCCATTAAAAGACTGCTAGAGGTAATAAACAAGTTCAGTAGTGTAGCTGGATACAAAGTCCATGCTCAAAAATCAATAGCATTCCTGTACATAAACAAAATCTCACTGAGAGAGAAATTATGGAAATATTGCCCTTCACAATAACATCTAAAAAATGAAATACTTAGGAATCAACCTAACTAAAAATATAAAAGACCTATATGCTGAAAATTATACTATGCTGAAAAAGGAGATTGAAGAGGATATTAGAAAATGGAAGGACATTCCTTGCTCTTGGTTAGGAAGAACCAACATTGTGAAAATGGCTATACTCCCAAAACTGTTATACAGATTTAACACAATCCCAATCAAAATACCACTGACATACCTCACAGATCTAGAGAAAACACTCCTAAAATTCATTTGGAAACAGAAGAAACCTAGAATAGCAAAGGCAATTCTAGACAACAAAAACAAGGCAGGAGGCATCTCAATTCCTGACTTGAAACAGTACTATAAAGCCACAGTGATCAAATCAGCTTGGTACTGGCAAAGAAATAGACCTGAGGATCAACGGAACAGATTAGAAGATGCAAGCACAACTACAAAGACACTCAGCCACCTGATATTTGACAAAGGGGCTAAATATGTCCACTGGAAGAAGGATAGTCTCTTTAATAAATGGTGTTGGAAAAATTGGCTCTCTACATGCCGAAGACTGAAACCAGATCCATGCATATCACCATGCACAAAACTCAAGTCTAAATGGATCAAAGACCTCAATATTAAAACAGAAACACTAAATCTACTGGAAGACAAGGTAGGTAGAAGTCTTGGAGACATAGGGGTAGGCAGAGAATTCATGAACCAAACACAAACTGCACGGGAAACGCTTCAAAGAATCAACAAATGGGATCTCACATCATTGAAAAGTTTCTGCACTTCAAAAGGAAATCACCAATAGAGTGAAAAGAAAACCAACAGAGTGGGAAAAAATTTTAACCAGCAACCCCTCAGACAAAGGACTTGTGTCCAGAATATATCAAGAATTCAAAAGCATCAAGCCCCCCAAATTCAAAGACCCTCTCCAAAAATGGGCATTTGAGAACACACAGTTCTCAGAGAAAGATATACAAATGGCAAATAAATACATGAAGAAATGTTTACCATCATTGGACATTCAAGAAATGCAAATTAAAACAGCATTGAGATTCCACCTTACTCCAGAAAGAATAACTACCATCAAGAAATCAACTGATAACAAATGTTGGTGAGGATGCGGGTAAAAAGGAACACTGCTCCACTGTTGGTGGGAGTGTAGACTGGTGCAACCATTATGGAAATCCATATGGAGAATTCTCAGAAGAGTAGGATTGGAAGCCCCATTCAATCTAGCTATCCCCCTCCTGGGCATTTTCCCCAAAGAACTGAAAAGTTCATATCACAGTGGTATATGTGCACCCATGTTCATAGCTCCACAATTTGTGATAGCTAAATCCTGGAAACAACCAAGATGCCCATCAACTGCAGAGTGGATGAAAAAGATGTGGCATTTTTATAAAATGGAATATTACTCAGCTATAAAAATGGATGATCTTGAGGCCTTCATAGGCAAATGGAGACAACTTGAGACTATCCTCATTAGAGAAATAAATAAGAATCATATTTATAAATATCATATTGTGTCTCTAGTGTAAAAAGTAAATAAGAACAAGAGTAATAAAATGAAAATGTGTAATTGCTATTGTAAAAAAGAGAGGAAAAGAAAGTGCTCTAAGGGATATAACTGCATGTAAGTTTGAGTTTGTAAAATAGATGACCATATTGCTGAACCTTTATTGGATCTTTGAGCAAAACTGTTTGTAGTCTGACTGTTTGAATATTTACTATGTACGCTTTAACTACATCCAGGATGACAGTATGTAATTTATAAATTACTGATTTCTTAGTGGGGCTTTTTCTCATTCTCCTTTTTCTTTCTTTCTTTTAGAATTCTGTATTGCTGCTACCCTATTTTCTGCTTTTTTTCTCTTTAAATAAAATTTTAAAAATGTATAATTGCTATTGTAAAAAAAGAGGAAATAGGAAGCGCCATAAAAGACATAGCTGCATGTATGTTTAGATGTGTGGGATTGATGACCATATTTCTAGGTTCTTGTTAGATTGTTGAACAGATCTGTGTGCACTCTCACTGCTTTAGTGTCCACTTTGTGTGCTTTAATTCTGTAACTTGAATAACTATTTCTAAAAGAACAATATGTAATTTATCAACTAGTGATTTCTTACTGTTTATCTTCTTTTCTTGAAATTCTGTAATATTTCTACCTTTTTCCTGCTTTTTCTCTTTAAATTATATATATATATATATATATATATATATATATATATATATATATATATATCCTTAACTGGAGGATAGAGCTTATATGACAAGCATCCTGAAAAATCATGCTAGGACTTATTTTCCCTTTAGATCTTATTTTGTGGAAATATAATATTTACTGAGGCAGTGTTTTTCCTGGTTTTCTACCTGTCAATGACAACAAAGCTGAGACTCAGCTAACTTACAACCAACATTCAAAGATTCAAAATGAATAGCATCCTCCAAATATCACTGTAGGGTGCTACGTAAAATGTATACTTATATCATTAGCTTCATGGTTAGAGAGATTAATTTAACTCTTTAAGGAAAAAGCAAAACCCAAATCCCAATCTCATATCTAAAGCTTGACTCACATTAATTGTGCAAAATACAATGGAAATATCAAGGTTGTACAATTAATTTGATTTTTGTAAACAACCAAATTAATATTTTTACTTGTCTGATATGCAAAATATCTCCAGGTCAATATAATTAATGTTAAAGTCTATGTCTATACATATGAAACCATTATACTTAGCTCTTAATAAAATTAAAACAAATCAAAACTAAAGGAAATCAAAATCTTAAAGTATCTGCCCAAATGTTCCTACTAATTTGTTCTTCCTTACTTGTTCAGGTAATAAAACAATGCAAAGCAACAGTTTTTCTGGGTTTTTGAAGTTTATAGTGTCAAAAACATATGAGTCATACCGTGGAGTCAGAGATCTATACTCAGATTTGTGCTGGCCATGTGACTCCTGCCTGTCTTAGCCTTGTATCATCAACATGCTTTTGTATCTATAATTCTCATCTTCTTTTTCTCAATGTTATTTGTCAAGAGATCAGTTTCTGAACACTGCATTCAAATTTTGGGACTGCCACTCCGTTGTGTTTCCATTTCCCTACCCATACCTCATACAAAGAAGTCAGTAATTATAAAGGACTTATAATGACATCTGGGTAGTAAGTGCCTATTAATAATTTTCACAGACTTCATTGTTATCATCATCACTGTCAACAATTTACTGTCATACATCTTCATCATTTTCCGTTCTCTCAAACATAAGCTATTAGGAGAACATTGATGCTGGCCTCACATTGCTATGTGAATGTCACCTGGAGCAGTACTTCTAGTTTCTGTCAGTCTCTCTTCACTCTTCCCATAGAAAGAAGAGAAGCTTATTTCACCGATGAATTTGGAAGCGATAACTGTCTTTTCCAATCTGTCTCCTTGCAGAAACAGCTTATGCTATGATTTACTCTCCCTCCAAAACCATAGGCAATTAATATGTAATTACTGAATAAAATGTTACCAAATGTTATCAAATGTTATCAAGATCTTTTGAACTCAGAAATACAGCTTTTTCTTCCATCAGTCCTACTGGTAGTAAAGGTGAGTCTTCTGACACCGAGAGTCTCACTCCTATCCAATTTCACAATGATTCCAAACTCCATGGGGGAAGATCAGTGCAATTCACTGAACTTCTAAACCCTTGGAATTATCTCACACTCAAATTCTATCCTTTCTTCCACATGCTCAATCCACTTTCTCAAGTTGTCTCTCTCATGTAAGGACACATTTGCATGTCCACATCTATGACAGATCTGCCTAACACTTCAAACATTATCTAAAACTGAGTTCATATCTTGTCCTCACTGTGAACTTCTTTATTCCCAATCTTAATGACTTTCCCATTCATCTCCTCTCAAAAACCAGAACTTTCCCTGACATCTCTCTTCTAAACTCAGATGTTCAATTCTATCACCCTTATGAATACCATATTCTTCTCATTTTCTGCTTTTACTTCTCTAACCCTAATTTTGACTTTTCTAATACTGTATCCCTTACATAACATTCTGCACTTTCATCCTACCACTGATCCCCCTCACCAACTTGTATTAGGGTGCTTGTTCTACAATCACAGCAGCAATCAATCAATCTATCAATGTCACATCTCTCCTGGGTAAAATTTTGGCTCCTCAAAAGTGTGGCTTCCATTATTTGGCACCCACCTCACTACCCAGCCTGAGTCCTCATGACCTATTCCTTCACTGACCCTCATCTAACCCACAGCGCATCCTTCAGAGACTACTGATTTATTCATATGACTTATTTGAAGGTTGAAGCAGCAAAACAATGTAAATGGTCAAGATAAAATTAATTTTACCACCACCCAAAATCCCATCCTACCTCACATAAATAAAGTGACCTTTGAGTATTTCAAACATTCAAAGATATCTTCAAATAATTTAAAGGTAACCATGGCCATACCAAATCAGCCTGTGGAATAATACTTTCCTGTATGTTGCATCAATGTAGATTTCTCCACTATCAGTCAAAAGAAATCTAACAAATAACTTCTCACATCTCCTGTCAGACTCTTCCACATGGCCCTTCTTCCCACGTTCAGAGCCCGGTCTCTCAGGCCCCTAACACTGCATGGTTGACCTGCGCACACCCCACTTCCAAGACCTCTGCCTCAACCTCTTTCCCTTCTGGCCTCAACTTAGACTTTGCTGCCTTCCAAATTGCCTTTTTAAAAGTCTTTTATCCCCTAAAATAATTTCCAGAGCACACTTTATACTGCTCTGTTAGAATACTTACTGGAGCTTCTTTTCATTGCTCCTTTGCCTCACCTGGATGTCCCCTTGGGGCTCATTTAATCCAGTCTGACTGAGCAGTGTTATAGTTTAGATCTAGAGTGTTGCCTAAGGTTTCAGGCACTCCGAACCAGGGCTTTAGGAAGGTGATTGGATCACAGGACAGTGTACTCATTAGAAGATTCATCCACTCCCATACTTAGAGATCCATGGATGAGTTCAACAACTAAGTGTGCTGGTAGGAAGCAGGGCCTGGAAGAGCATATATCTCCCCGGCTCCTTCCTTCTGTCTCTGCTTCCTGGATGCCACCACTGGAGCAGCTGTCCTCCACCCTGACCCTTGCACCATACCTTTTCTGTCTTGGAGCCAGTGGATCATGGCTGAAAATGTGAAACAAAACAAACCTCTCCTCCTGCAAGTTACAGTCATCAGGGACTTTATCCCAGCCACAGGAAAATGACTAGGACAAGCAGTGAATTTCCAGCACTCATCATGATGTTGACATGGATGGGTATTCAATAACTGCTTACTAAATAAGTCTGTTGCTTACATTTTACTCACATTATGCCAAATACAAAAGGTAGAAGAATAGGATAGGATAGCAGGACATGAAACAAAGCAATAGATACTGTACTTGCTTTTTTTTAAAGCTTACAATTTACCCTAAGGGACAAATATAAGTGGGAAAGACCAGTTGTTTTCAAAGTAAATTTTAATGCAACAAAAAGTATAAACAACTACTTTTATAGATAACAAGGAAATCAAAGGAAAAATGTCAATAACTGTACTTCAAAAGTTTATTTGAAAATTACTTATTATCTTTAGGGCTCCCAGGAAAGTAACCATAACTACCATTGACTTTCTTAGATGTGAGTAGTACAAGCTTGTGAAAGCTCATTCTATGTGAAATTATCTACATTTAATTAATTTGAACAATATCTATTGATGATTTTGTGATTTTTCCATGCTCTTAAAGTTTCATATTGTAAACACCCCATGGTAATGTCACCCTGTGACAAAAGTGTGAAACACATCATTTTTGAAACTATAGGTCATGCTGTTATCATTGATTACAAGTTCCCATTCATAACATCTTGGTAGACCTATGACTGTGAATCTACCATGGATTTAGAACATTATTAGGACCATGTCACTGATTTTATCAATACCAGAAAAAGTCAGCATCAAATCATTTCAGCTTTTAAACAGAACATCATGAATATTTTCCACCAGAATTTAATTAATTGCATTTTTAATCACTGCCTTGTTAAAACATGTGTGGCAGGCTATTCTGGAAAACCAATAGGTTAGTCAGCTGGCTAATAAATCTCAACTAGCAAAATGCTGCTTTTAGTTCTTGTTGTGTGGACCCTGTAATCAGACATTTCTGGATCCCTAGACATGACTCAGAGGCTGCAAATGTCCAAGCACATTCAAAGACAACTCACTATAGAGAATCTCTGTTTTTAACTTATGTGATCTAAGCAAGCTGTAAGATTAGGGTAAATCAGTTACAAGACCATTTTCCCAAGTGACAGGGTGGCTGTCTTGTGCTAGCTGGGAACCAAGGAAGAGGAGACCTGCTATGGGCCATTAAACATGTGACCCTTTGAAGTTTGTGCCTGAAAATTTGCAACCAATATATTAAATTGGTCCAAAGGACTGAATACGTAGCTTGTGAGGGAGAGTTTGCTTAGCACATGTGAAGCCCTAAGTTCACTACCTGCAACCAGGCAGAAAAAGCTGACTCAACACTTTCTGCATGCTTGTTTGGGTTTTAAGAGTACTAAATACAACCAATGCAGAGAGTGAACGTCCAAACTGCACCTAGATAATGGTAACCAATAATTTTATGTTACTAAGCATGTATTCAAGTTGTGAGAATTGTGAGTTGATTTCCTACTGTGTAAGAGCTTTGAGTCAAGGCTATATATCTTCTATAAGGACAAAATTAGCATACCAACATCTCCATTGTGTTACCTATGATGAGAGAGCAAAGAAAAGAGAAAATAGGAATGTTCTTCATAACCTATCAGGTTGACACAACTATGAATTGAAAATACACATACAAACCTTATGACAATAAGTTTCCTAAAGTAAATTATGATACAGCCTCATAAGTGAACTGACAGATGAGACCTTTGTTGTTTAGAAATAACATGTTATCAAACATCTCAAAGTGTATTGCTCATATGGCACTTCAATTAACCTTGAGAGGTAAAGAGCAATTAAAAGAAACAAGGTAAAAAGCAATTAAAAGAAAGTCTATTACACTTGCTGATAGAGGGGAAGTAAAGGGTGCTGTGGGAATGATGGTTAAGGGTGTGAAAAAGTTGGTCAATCCCTTTAAAAGAAGAGATGTCCAACTTAAGACTCAAAGGTAAACAGGACAACAAAGAACATCTTAGAGAAGAGTCGTGTGTGTGTGTGTGTGTGTCTGTCTGTCTGTCTGTCTGTGTGTCTGTCTGTGTGTCTGTCTGTGTGTCTGTCTGTCTGTGCGTCTGCCTGTGTGTCTGATTAGTACACATTTGTAGTACATAATATTTACAATCCTTGTGGGAACTGGTGACATACATGACACAACTTAGTGCTTTTTTCACCCCCTTTCCCTTCCCGCCCTCCCTCCTGCACCCATCTCTTGGTCCCTTTCCTTTTTGGTACATGTTTTCAATACACCACGTTCACACTCTTTGTGTGGAGTTGGTATGTGTAAACATACACATCTGAATTCCTTGTTTCACCCCCTTTCCCGCTCCACTCTCTCCTTCACTCCAACTCTTGATCCCCTTCCCATTTGAGAAGGATCCATCTCCCTCCCTCCTAATATCTTTTATTTTGCTCTATATTTATACAGTGAGTTTCTCATAAAAGAGAAACCATATGATATTTAAGCGTGTGTATCTGATTTATTTCACTTAACATTATGGTCTCAAGGTGCACCCATCGTCCTACAAATGACTCAAGTTCATCCTCCTTTATGACAGAGTAATACTCAAAGGTTTGTAGATACTACATTTTCTTTACTCATTCATGTATTGATGGACATATAGAACACTTTCAAGATTTAAGTATTATGAGTTGTGCTACTATAAACTCTGTAATATAATATCTATATATTTTAGGAACACGCTTCAAAAAGGAATAGCTGAGTTGAATGGAATTTCCAGTTTCAGTTTTTTGAGGAATCTCCACACTGTACAGTGATTGTATCAGCTTACATTCCTACCAACAGTGTGGAAGGGTCCTCCACCACCCCATCTCCTCAACCTCTCAAGCATGTGCTATTGGTTGATTTCTTGATGAATGCCATTCTTTCTAGAGTAAAATGGAATCTCAGTGTTGTGTTAATTTTCATTTCTCAAGGTCAGAAATGTTGAGCATTTCTTCATGTATTTATTTATGTATTTTACTTCTTCTGTGAAGCATCTATTCATTTAGTTTGCCCATTTTTTAATGGATCTTCTATTTTGGAGGGCATCTAAATTTTCTAAATTCTTTATATATTCTAGATATGATCTTCTATCTGAGGAATGACTAGAAAAATTTTTCACATTCTGCAGATTGTTTATTCTGTTGCTTATTTTGCTGTGTAGAAGACTTTTAATTTGATATGATCCCACTGGCTGATTCTTAGAACTATTTCTGTGCAACCTTGGTTCTGTTCAGAAAGCCCTTGCCTAAGCCCATGACTTCAAGAGTTTTACCTATTTTGTCTTCCAGCAGGTTAAGTGATTCTGTGTTAGCATTTAGTTCTTTGACCTGTTTTGATTTCCATTTAGTACGTGTAGATAGAATATGTTTTGAGCCTACGGCAATGAAAGCTTCTCAAACAAGATCAAAAAAACCTATGAACTATAAGCGCTGAATATGGGGAGAAGGAAGATATGTACAGTTATTATAATTTGCATTGTTTGAATAGTCATGGCTAAATTGACTGCATTGTAGATAAACCATTTTGTCACAATTCTGATGCCCATCATAGAAGCTGTGTTGCAAAACAATCAGTCTCTCTCTCTCTCTCTCTCTCTCTCTCTCGCTCTTGCTCTCACTCTCGCTCTCTCTCGCTCTCTCCCCCCTCCCTGTTTGTTTGCTTGCTTGTCATTCTAGGTCTTGGAGCACAGGGCCTTTGCACTAAGTTGTTCTACTTCCCAGCACGTTTTTTTTATTTTGAGATGGGGCTTTAGTAACTCACCCAGTTGCCAATGACAGTCTTGAACATGCAGTTTTCCTGCCTCACTTTCCCAGAGTGCTGAGAGAAATGTGTCATTTCAACTGCATGTATGCATGCACACATATGCATGTTACATCCTACTGGACAGGCCGCAAAGGAGTTCTGTGTTAAACTGAAATGAAGAGTCCTTTCTCCATCCCCACACCCTAACACACACACACACACACATGCATACACACACACGCACACACACACACACACACACACGACTTCCAGAATTTTAGAAAACAGTTATCCTAGAGTGAAATTCCAGTCATTGTAAATTTAGGCAAAATTTTAAATGTTTTTCTCAGTCCTCAGACCTAGAATATGACCTTGTAGACTGTGTGTGATTTCCTTATACATAATTACAAGCTGGTATTGCAAAATGAAATGTCTATCTGCCTAACTTCTCAACTGGCATATAAGCATATTCCTTGTATGGAAAATTTATTGTTGCTTTTAATTTGATACATATTTTTTTCTTTTCTGTTAGATCATAAGCTCTGTAAGGGTAAAAAACATGTCTTAAACTTCTTGGTAACCCTCATGAGTGCAGTAAAATTGCTTAAAACAGCAAGCATTGAATGAATACTGTTGACTGAGAAAACATCTGAGATAACCCTTATGGGTTTTATTCAAAAGCCAAAGTTGAAACAGCCTTTCCAGCCAAAAAGGACACAAAAGCTTAGAGAGTAACAGGCATCTTTACACCTTCATACTGTATCTTGGCAGAAAAGCAATATGATTGTTAAAATCAAAATGATAGCACAACTTTTCAAATACTATAACATTACACCCTGAAGCAAAACACAGATTTGTAATGGGGCATAAAGAAAGTTGTCTGTGATACAAACACTGTTAAAATAAGATTGTAAAAGTGAAAAGTTTGGACATCCATATTACCTAAACAAAAATCTATTTATGCCAAGAAAATTACATTATGTTCCTAATAGATACATTCCAGAGTTGTGTGTATGTGTGCTTAATATTCCTACTTTAAATATATGCCTATTTTTATGAAGACATAGAAAACACACTAAGCTTGAACTTTAAAGCAATAACAGTCTAAAATAGTACTTATTAGAAAATTCATAACATATCAAGTAAAACTTTACATATATTCTAAAATTGTAAAATGTTGCACATACAATTGTATCTCGGTATCCCAAAGGGACTGGTTTCAGCTTAACTGCAGATAACAAAATCCCAGAACCCAAGTACCTTGTCTAATGCAATGTAATGTTTGCATATAACCCATGCAAATTTTCTTACATATTTTAAATTGCCTCCAGATTACTTACAATACCTAATATAATATAAATGCTAAGGAAATAGTTGTCATGTTATTTAAGGCATAATGACACAGGAAAAAAAAACCATACATAATCAATATAGACAACTGTGATGTTAACTGAGTGTGTCAATTTAAGTAATAAAAAAAAGAAAAAAACAATCAATGAAATTGAATCAGAGAGAAGTCAAGATGGCCAACCAGTGAGCAACAAAATCCAAAGCCTCCCAGGAGAAACAATTCACATGCCAGAATAAAATACCCTGGAGAGACCCAGACAGAGAGAGATGGATCCTCTTGACACAGGAAGAAATTAAAACATAAAAAAGCTCATCAAATACATTGGGACTACAACTGGAACAACTAAAAATTACACGACACAGTGTTTTCGTGCAACCCGCCTGTTTGCACCACCCTGAATTTGCGCCAGCTTGAATCCTCGCCGGCAGGCAGAGCCGCCCAAACTCGTTCCCGCCACCACTCACAGGAAACACAGCAGCACTGAAGTCGGGGGTTGGTGAGCCCAACAGAGAACAGAGCCAGCAAAGGGACCTTCATTAATCCATGGTCAGTGCTAGGAATCAGACTCCCCCACACAAGAAGGGTGCGACCAAATGGGCAACATGTTGGAATAGGGCAGGAGGAGCCTGAACTGGGAGTGACAGTGACATCAGTTGGTTGCTCCCTCCCCAGAGCAGATTCATGGGATTTGCTTGGACTGGGCCGTGCCCCTGGCCAGGACCCAATGAGCCATCCCAAACTGATTCCCTGTGCCTAGCACTCACTAACGAGGTGAAGGCCCTGAAGTTTGGCTGGCCCTGTGGGGAGGGGCAGGCATATGCAGCCGTTGCTTACACCTCAATGACAAGAGCAGTAAGGAGAGGGCAGAGGTCCCTCGCCAGCATGCTTCGGAGGAAATGTGCCAAACAGGGAAAGGGGCTGGGACCTGCACTGTAACCTGTGTGGAGGAAGCCAGGGCCATGACAGGAGAGTGAGGCGGGAGGAGGCCCCTAGCCCAGAACCCTGAGAGCCCAGATCCAAGAGAGGGAAGAACAAGGGAAATTGAGGGCCACAAACAAGCAACGTCAGACATGGCTTCAATGGACATTAAGAGATATCTTCGGGACCTTGTAGACGAGCTCAAAACTGAAATATTAAATCAGGTAAAGCAAGATATGAGTAGAGTAATAAAAGAAATGCTCTCAGGAAGCATCTCTCAGGAAGATACAGACAGAAGAAGGGAGGAACACAAAAAAAGGAGAGAAACATTTGATAAAGAATATAAAGAAAATATAGAATACATGAAGCAGATTCAAAGAGACTACCAGGAAATTAAAAACTCCATTGAAAGCTGGCAAAATGCCTTAAAAGAAACTAAGGATAGACTATCAAAACTTAAACAAGTTTGCAATGTGTGATTGCCGGAGTCCAGCTGTGGCAGGGCTAGGGTTTCCCAAAGGTGGACAGGGAGTCGGCGAGTGAGAGACAGAAAACACTGCACACCAGTCTGTGAGTGAATCTGAATCCACTTTATTTTTTAGAAGCTGGAATATATATATGCTAACCTTGGCAGCAACCCCCAGCCCCAAGCAGGAAGCACCCCAGGCTTAGCAGGTGTTAATTAACTCTTTTCATCTTTGTAACATCTCAATCTTGTTACTTAGTTAGTTTGGGAAAT